>PVJI01012038.1:0-52867 GCA_004026765.1 Micronycteris hirsuta | reverse complement strand
AATGGGGCACAGAACAAGTAGCATAAATGGGAGGTAGACAACAGACAGGGGGAGGTTAGAATAGTATAGGAAGTGCAGGAGCAGAAGGACTTATGTGTATGACCTATGGACAAAACTAAAGGGAGGGGAAAGGGGGGGTAAGGGGGTGGGGGGAAAGAAGGGGGGAAGTGGGGCAACTGTAACAGCATAATCAATAAAACATAGTAAAAAAAAAAAAAGAATAGACCTAAGTTCAAATTCAGAGTCTAACATTTTCATCTGTGTGACCTTGGGCAAGTTACTAACCTCTCTGGATCTTTGTTTCTGCATGTATGTAAGAATAATAATTCTTATCTCTGTAGAGTTTTAAAAATTAAGTGAGATTCACAGTAAAATGTTTAACCCTGTCCCTAGCATACAGTAAATGTTTGATTGTAATCACTGTGATTGGTGCTATCGCATAGCTTTGATATTTCTTTGAAGCAACCTTAGGTAATTATTGGTTTGTTTTTATAAATTTCTACCTGTACTTCTGATTTGTAAATAGTAGAGGGTCATTATCAATATTAAAAAGTGCACTAGCTTCAGTTTTCAAGGCAGGACATAGAACTTAACTGACATTTTTCATCTTTAAAAGGAATTCCAAAACTGCCTACTATATTGACAGTGAGTATTTAAATAACATAAATGGCTTCTGAAAATGTCTCTGTGCTTTGTTAATTAAATCACTTCATTTTATTGGCTTTATTGCATAATGAGTAAAATTCTGCACAAATTAACCCTTTATCATTTCACTTAAAATTTTAATGCACAGGTTTTGGTCAGAAGGTAAGAAAACATTAATCAAATAACATTATGAGAGAAATAAGTGATCCAGATGCCACCTAAGGTCACCCTGCCTCTTAGAATCAAAATAAGTTTGGGGAGGGGAGGGAGAGGATGCAAATAACTGTAATTGAACAACAATAAAGTAATTAAAAAATAAATAAGTTTGGCTTAAACCCCATGCTATACAGTGGGAAATCCAACACACCACAAAATTCCTGTAAATGGACAAGAACCCTAGATTCTGGTGTTCACCTGGTATCCAATTATCTGCTTCTGATGCAGATAAAATTTTGATTTATGAATAATTTCCCCATGATTCTCATATTATTCTAACATTGTATTGAACCAAATTTGAAACTTTGCCTCTCCTTTTGATTTCTATAAAGACAAACTCCTCACAAAAAGCATCTGTGTGTAGAGATGACTTGACTGAAGGTTTGGCAAGCCAGAGGCCAAAGGGAGGAATGTAAGCCTCACAATAATGCCCCACAAAAATGTCAGAACTGATTATCAGACAAGCCTTTCTCAGGTTCTTTTGTTGACTGTGACCCCACATGTTGTTCACCCTCTACTGTGTTCCAGTTGATGTCACAGACTTTAGCCAGTTTCTTAATACTTCTCTTCTAGTTCTTTTCCTATTCCCTCTTGAAAAGTCCTTAAAAGTCTAACAGTTTTTCTCGATGTTTATTAGTGTATTCAGTTCTCTTTGCTATTATTTCTTAATTTAGTGCCAACTCTGCCTTATGTTGGGTGAATCCCCAACTGATCATGTGTTAAACACAGCAAATAGCCTACTGATTCTCTTGACAACACCGAAAACCAGCAGAAACTTGTTTTCCTTTACCAGGATCTTCTCTCCTAAAAATATCTAATGTTAACCCTGGCTGGTGTAGCTCAGTGGATTGAGTGTGGGCCTGCAAATCAAAGGGTTGCTGGTTCGATTCTCAGTCAGGGCACATGCCTGGGTTGTGGGCCAGGTCACCAGTAGGGGGTGCTCAAGAGTCTACCACACATTGATGTTTTTCTCTTTCTCCTTCCCTTTGCCTCTCTCTAAAAATAAATAAAATCTTTAAATATATATATATAATTTTAAAGATTTTATCTTTATTTATTTTCAGAGAGAGGAGAAAGGAGGGAGAAAGAGCAATGTATGGTTGCCTCTCACATGGTCCTCACTGGGGACCTGGCCCGCAACCCAGGCATGTGCCCCGACTGGGAATCAAACCGAGACCCTCTGGTTCCCAGCCCGCACTCAATCCACTGAGCTACACCAGCCGGGGCTTAAAAATATATGTATAATTTTAAATGGTGATTCCACCTTGTTACACAAGTATATAAGAAAGTAACTGGAAAGTGAACTAAATAAAATAACACCAGGACCAGAGTACATTGCAATGAGGAAATGAGTCTTCAAAGGTTAGAACAGTGACCACAAAGAATATCCAATGGGCTCCTGCATAGAGACTGCCATGAAGAAATTCTTATGTCTTTCCCCAATCTGGCCTGTCATTTGATATATAGACATTTTATTGGTCTTTGATAAAGAAATTTACTTTCAAGTTCTACTTATATCAGCACATACACCTATGACCTTAAACAAACAACAATAACTTAGAACCTTATGTGAAAATAGAAATCAGTTCCAGCGAGGTTACTAGGCTGGTAAGAGGGTCAGATGAAATAGTAAATGCATAAAAGCTGTATAAACTGGGAGATCGTTAAAGCCTTTCCTTTAACTGTTTAAAATACAGAGATCCCTGAGAAGGTATACAAACCACAGGTTGATCTATACTAAAGATTTGGACTATATATATGGTAATCATGCAATCTTTTATTTCATTTTCATGAATAATCACGTTACTTTCTTGATACATGTTACTTGCTTGGTATATGATAAAGAAGGAAGACAAAATCAAAGTAGAGGGACCACCAACAGAGCGCAGCTTGCATTAACCAAAGAAAATGATGGACAAACAGGATATGAATTATTATATTTACAATCAGGTGTATTGCTTTCATTCTGCCTGAAGTACCTATTCTATTGTGATAAGCACATTCACTTCTAACAGGCAGAGCTTCACTCAAAGGCAAGTTATAGATAGAAGATTGCACGGTTACCATGGGACTAAAGTAGGAAGATTCGTGGTATAATTTTTGCTTTGGTCATTACCAGACAAATGGTAGCCCAAAACATCCATTCTCACTATAGGAACGCACATGAATTTAGTATCAAGTACTCACGTTAGTTGACAAGATATGGTGGTTTTTTACCCTAGAGATTGTTTGAGTGGATAGACTTCCTATTTCTATGACCTACCATTCCTACATTAGCCAACCTGATCAGCCACTGCTCTTTATTATCTTGTTTTCCTATATATGCAAATATCTTTAGTCAAGGCTGGTAACCTACAGGCCATCCAATCTTATTAAAATGATGTCATATATTTTTAAAGGGACAGAATGGGCTACAATCCAAAGAGTCACTCTCCAGGGCCATTTCTATGTCATTTGAGCAGCACCTCACTGTTATGACTCCCCTTTCCCCTCACACAGCCAAATAAATATGTTCAAAGAAGCAAGTGTCAGCTTGCCTATTATTACACCACCATCCAGTTCCTCTGCAGGGTGGAAATGCACCTACACTTGTCTTTTGAAAAACCCGAGGGGCCTCTCCCAGGGTTTTTCTTTGAGTTTTTGCCAAAAACCTTGCTCTGAGTGATAGCAAGGTATACATCATAGACACTTCTAGAAGTTGGTCTCTAGAGGTTAAAAATAAAGTTTTAAGAAGTAGTGATAAAAGAACTAAGCCTAGGTTTTTGAATTCTCCTAGTTCTCTCCTAACTTTGCTCAATACTTCAACATGGCAAAACTTTTAACGAACACGGTAGAAGTAGGAACACATCCACCGATGTACCTTTCTGAGTACTTTCCACATAGCCAGTTCAGCTAAAATATGGTGCTTTAAATGCCCAAAATGCTTCTCACCTAGGCTGGGTATGTAGCTACAGCAGAAGTCACAACTTGGCTGACTACTGGAATCACCTAGGGAGCTTTTAAAACTCTCAAAGCCCAGTTCCATATCAAATCAATCTCTGGAGGTGGAACCTCACAGTAGTTTTTTAAAGTCTCCAGGTGATTCCAATGTGCAGCCACAACTGAAAACTTCTGAGCTTGTACGTCAATATTATCCAAGGTTTACAAAAGAGGTTCTTCATCATTGGTATACATAGGAATCATCTGGAGACCTGTCTGTCCCAAAAAACCACATGCCTCGTCCCAACTCCTGATTCAGCAGTAGTGGGAAGGGTCCCCACTGTGTGTGTGTTTTGAAGAAACTCACCAGAGGACTCTACTCCATGCCAAAGCTTGAGCACACCCCTTTAGAAGGAAAAGTAAGTTTTGGCAAAAACTCAAAGACATCTAAAGGCAAGGGATGGAGATGAGAAAAGAACTCTCGTGTCTTCCACTCCAAGGCTTGAAACTGTCGGTCACTGCCAGAGAGAGACTATGCAGGAGTGAAGACAGAAGATACCACAAGACAAATGATGAAAAGCACCACTTAATTCAGACAAGTGACACGTCTCTCTCTCTAGACATGTAACTCGTTTCCTGGGAAACACATCAAGAGATTCATATATAAGCCTAATAGTTGATCTTCAGCTTGACTTATCTACACGTGCTCACAGCTGTAGCAGGAAGGACTCCCAAGTCCTACAACAAGGGCTTCCAGGCAGTCTTATTCCCACTGAGGCCATATTACAAATCACCTGCTCCTGCAGTGCTGACTGTGACTATTGTTCCTTCCTTAATTAAGTCCCTTGAGCAAAAGGGTATTTCCAGTCAAACAAATCTGAAATGCTCTGCAGAGGTAAGCAGACTAAGGAAAAGAAAAATAAGGTCAGCCAATTATTTGTTAAGATAGTGGGAAGTAGGGATTCTCATGTACTTCTTTTTATTTTTTTATTTTTGTTCAAGTACAGTTGTCTCCATTGTCCCGCCACCACGTTCCCCCACCCACCCAACACCCCATCATGTACATCTTTAAAAAAAAAAACATGAATCAAGGATGTAAAAAAAAATCCTAATAGTCGTCTGCATTATCTTCTCCACAGGCAAAAGATTTTTTACAATTTTTTTCAAAGATTTTGAAGACAGAATCAATGAGCTTCATTGAAGCACATAGACAAGAATTTCTTAGATTGTCAACAAAAGAAAGAAGTCAGCATTCATTAGTATTACACTGAGCATTTTCAAAGTCAGTATGCATTCTCTTGTCTTTATAATAGAGCAATTATCTTGTCACTTTGCTGTTATTAACTAAATAGAAGTGCCTGCAGACCTAAAAAAATTTTTAATATAATTTGTTCTCAATTTCTCATAGAAAATGAGTTGGAGTGTGTTGCATTACTCTTATTATTACTGATAGTAATTATTAATAAATTTAACTTTTATATCTATTTATATAGTACCTTTACTCAAGCTGCCTTTCGAGATCTAAGACAGCCGTACGCTCAGAGGCTGTAGCCTGTCCCGTATGAGAACGATGAACGACTCTGTGACGCCTGTTACTTGCACACATTTTTTCGGAAGAAAGAGCTCTGCCTTGCTGACGGCCCTCGCAAGCACTTCTATCCCACTCCACAGCCAGCCCCTCCGTTTCTAGTGCCAGTAATTCACATATACCACACTTAAGGCGGGCCTGTGTCAAAGAGGGGCAGTGGACTCTTCAACCCTAGCAACCTCAATGAAAGTGGCAGTTGCTGCTTTGCTACTGCACAGGCATAAACAGGAAAAATGAGGGAAAGGACGAAAACAGAAATGCATTCTGACTGAGCATGGGAGGGGGGCTTGTGTGGGGCAGGGGAAAGTGGTGATAGGAAAACAGAGACAACTGTACCTGAACAACAGTAAAAATAAAAATAATTTTAAAAAATTTAAAAAAGAAATGCATTCTGACTTTGATGAGAAGGATTCCATTCTAATAAATGCCAATTTATTTCTTTTTTAACAGTCTGAGAGCAAAGCAATAAAATTAATAAATGAATTCTATTAATATTATTGAATAATGGTGATAGGCTGGCATTTTGCTAAGTCTTTTCCACAGGCCACCGTAACCTTAGTCCTAATCTTCTAATAATTTTATAAAATTATTATCCCATTCAGGAAGAAGAAAACTGAGACTTAATGAGGTTTAGTGAGTTATCTAAGGTTCCATGGGAAGCAAAAGGACAAACTGATTGGAACCTGGGTTAACTCAAACTCTCTTGGGAGTACCCTAAAAAACATACATGCCACGCAGAGGGAGGGCCCTTATACCCTGCACCACCCCCCAGCAATCACCACACTGCTGTCCATGTCCTTGAGTCCTTTTCTCTTTTTGCTCAGTCCCTCCACCCCCAACCTCCCCACCCGACCAGCTGTCAGCTGCTCTCCACCTATGAGTCTGTATCTGTTTGGCTTTAGATCAGTTTGTTCATTAGATTCCACATATGAGTGAAGTCATATGTTATTTGCCTTTCTCTGACTGGCTTATTTCACTTAGCATAATGTTGTCGAGGTTCATTCATACTGTTGCAAAGGATAAAATTTTCTTC
This sequence comes from Micronycteris hirsuta, assembly GCA_004026765.1. Lineage (NCBI taxonomy): Eukaryota > Metazoa > Chordata > Mammalia > Chiroptera > Phyllostomidae > Micronycteris > Micronycteris hirsuta. The sequence goes on along the minus strand of PVJI01012038.1, from coordinate 46,466 downwards.
CTTTTTAGGGCCGAATAGAATTCCATTGTGTAAATGTCCCGTAGTTGTTTTATCCACTCATCTATTAAAGGACTCTTGGGCTACTTCCATATCTTGGCAATTGTGAATAATGCTGCAATGAACATAGGGGTGCTTATATTTTTTCAAATTAGTGTTTTGGGTTCCTTTGAATATATTCCCAGAAGTGGGATCGCTGGGTGAACAGGTAGATCTATTTTTTTTTAATTTTTTGAGGTATCTCCATACTGTTTTCCATGGTGGCTTTACTAATCTGCATTCCCACCAACAGTGCAAAAGCGTTCTCCTTTCTCCACATCCTTGCCATCACTTGTTGTTTGTTGATCTAATTGTGGTTTTAATTTGCATTTCTCTGATGATTAGGGACACTAATCAACCTTTCATATGTCTATTGGCCATCTGTATGTCCTCTATGGAGAAGTGTCTATTCAGGTCCTTTGCCCATTTTTTAATTGAGTTGTTTGTTTGTTTGGTGTTGAGTTTTGTAAGTACTTTATAAGCCCCTTATCAATGTATTGGTAAATATGTTCTGCATTCTATGGGCTGTCTTTTTATTTTGTTGATGATTTCCTTTGCTGTGCAAAGCCTTCTTAGTTTGATGTAGTCCCATTTGTTTATTTTTTCTTGTTTATCCCTTGCCTGGGAAAATATATCTGATAAGGAATTTCTACAGGCAATGTCTGAGATTTTGTTGCCTATGTTTTCTTCTACAATTTTTATGGTTTGGGACCTAACACTTAAGTCTTTTATCCACTTTGAATTTATTCTTGTGTGTGGTATAAGAAGGTGGACTAGTTTCATTTTCTTGTGTGTATCTGTCTAATTTTCCCAACAGCATTTATTACATAAACTATCTTTAACTCATTGTATATGCTTGCTTTGTCTGTTCAATATTGACTATAAAGGTGCGAGTTTATTTCTGGGCTCTTTATTCTGTTCCATTGAACTATGTGTCTGTTTTTAAGCAAGGACCAGGCTATTTTGATTACTATGGCTATGTAGTATAGTTCGATATTAGGTAGCATGATTCCTCCAACTTTGTTCTTCTTTCTCAACATCACTGTTGCTATGTGGGGCCTTTTGTGATTCCATATAAATCTTTTAAATATTTGTTCTAGTTCTGTGAAATACGTCAATGGAATCTTGATAAGAATTGCGTTGAATCTATAGATTGCTTTGGGTAGCATTTCATTTTAACATCATTAACATGTCCATTCATTAAAATGTCCATTTTAATGATGCTAATTCTTCCTATCCATGAAGAACATAGTATATGCTTCCACTTATTTGAATCTTCTTCAATTTCTTTCTTTCAGTTTCTTATAATTTTCTGAGTACAGGTCTTTTGCATCCTTGGTTAAGTTTATTTCTTGGTATTTTATTCTTTTCGAAGCAACTGTGAATGGGATTGTTTTCTTGATTTCCCTTTCTGTTAGTTCATTATTGGCATATAAAATACAACTGATTTCTGTATCCTGCTACTTCAATGAATTCATTTATCAGTCCTAGTGGTTTCTTGGTGGAACCTTTGGGGTACTCTATGTACAGTATCATGGCATCACCACAAAAAGACAGTTGTACTTCCTCCTTTTCAATTTGGATGTCTTTTATTTTTTCTTCTTGCCTGATTGCTGTGGTTACAATGTTCTAACTTTAAACAGTGGAAACTACATTCTCTCAAAAGCTGACTCCTCTGAGTTACTGTCTATAACACATTTGGTCCTTCTTCTCAGTGAGAGTGACTTATCACCAGGAATAAGCTACAGCCATGTTCAAACATGCATGGATTCCCTGGCCAGTGGCTCGGTTGGTTGGAGCATCATCCTGTGCACCAAAACATTGCAGGTTTGATTTCCAGTCAGGACACATACCTAGGTTGTGGGTTTCATCACCAGTTGGGTTGCTTATGGGAGGCAACTAATTGATGTTTTGATGTTTCTCTCTCATACCAATGCTTCTCTCTCTTTCTCCTACAGTCCTCTCTCTATTAAAAAAATCAATAAAAAACATATTCTTGGATGAGAATTTAAAAATAATAATAATGATTTTAAAAAATACATGGACAAGCCCCTTTTTAGTTGCCATTGAACAACACAGATACAGGTTCCAAATATTTTCTAAACCTATCGCCAGTTTGTTTTTGGTGGGGGAAACTTGCAGCTTCTGATGGCTAAGCTGCACCCATGGAAAAAACTCAAGGAAGATCTGCTGGATACCTGCTCTACATTCAACAATATAATAAATGGTGTGGGAAACACCAAGGAAATATAAACAAATGCCCTTGCCTTTGGAAATTTTACAATCTAATGGGTGAAATGAAACACATTCATATAAAATAATTTATAAATGAGAAAAAGCATAGTGATAACCATGCATAAGAAATAATGTGATGAAGATGTTGAAAATAACTACAGGCTGAATTGTGTATTTGTTCATTTATCAAATATTAATTCAAAGCTTGTCAGGTAATATGGGATTTCAAAGATGAGTCAGATATGGACTTTGTCCTCTAGTGTAGAAGCTTATAATGCAGCTAGAAAAATATGTACCTATAAACAAAAATAACTATAATACAAGACAAAATATGATGTCTCTTTAAAAATATGTATGATATGGAAAGTCAGAGAAGCCCTTTGTGAAAGAGGTCCCACATAAGCTTATCTTGGGCATTGAGAAGACTTTCAATGGCTGCCAAGTGGAAAGAGATTTCCAGGAGAAGGAAGATTATGCGGGTGAGCCTCTGTATACACGCCTAGAGGCATGTGTGCATTTTCTTTAAATTAAGAAAGAAATACACAAAACTTTAACTGGTTATTTATGGATGGAGGAACTGCAGGAGCTTTTTGTTTACTTCTGGACAAGTTTCTGAATTTTCCAAGTTCTTCATAGTTCACATGCTTTCCTTCATAATCAGAAAGTAATTTTTTTTTCATTTTCAAAGTATTTGCACACTCTTGGCAATAAAAGATGGAGCCTGAAACAAAGATCAGACAAAGGCAGAACTCCTTCTTGCCTTTTCTTCAAGGGAAGACTAAGCACCATCCAAATGGAAATATGTGGGTTATTTCCTTCTCTGACAGAGCTGAGGTTGATGTGGCTCTTTACTCTGTTATCACTAGCCCCATGTCAAAGGAGCTGGTCTCTTCTGTGTTGAGCTATAAGAAGGAAGTACAATCCTGAGACCTTCCCCAGGCTTACTTCATGTCATATAACTTTTTTCAAAGTATGTTTCTACTTTCCCACAATTATTCCGTATTGTCAGCAGTCTACCAAATGCCCTCAATGACCTGTGTCTTTGTCCAGGTACCCTAGAAACTAAGCCTATGACAAGGCTTCAGTGTTGATGCTTTCTTGAGAGATGTGAAAAATAGGAAGTAAATATGAGGTGATACATTACCACACCAGCTACTGCTTCACAAGCCACGAAGAGACACAGCTGGTCACTAAGCAGTATGAACATCTCCAAGCAAGCTGTGTAGAAAACTATGCCCGAGGACCATATATGAGAAGGAAGAAAGGAGAAGAATTTATCTGATGTCTTCCCCTCCTCATCTCCTATTTCCCATTTAGTCAATTTCTCCATAGAGAATCGACTCTTCTGCTCTTCCAATTTGTATTATTTGTCTCATTTTGGTAGCTTATTAGGGAAAACCACGCTCCGTGTCCTGTGGCACTAAATTTGTTCTGAGTCCAGTGGAAGAGAAAGGAGCAAGGGTTCATGGATCAGACTGGGTCTGGCCTGGGCTCACACCATGGTGGGTGCCGTGAAGTCTGTTCTAGAGTGGGGTTGGTGACTAGCTTCCCATGAACCCATACATGTGAGACTTTGAAAGATTCTAATGTAGTGTTTAAAATGCATCCAATACAGCTAGTTACCTTAGTTTGGATTTTCTTTGGATAAGCAGAGCCTGAGGCAGAACCCATATGCAAGTAGTTATTTGGGATGTGATTCTGGACAACAGAAATGAAAAACTAGCGAGAAATTATTCATCCTGGCTTGGTCACTGCTGTGGGCACCCAGGCCTCAATACTTTGGGACCTTCTGGGAAGCCATATACAATGTGCCTCAGAGTTAAACACCTTAAGGACAAAAGAGGGGGCTCCCATTTCCCATTGGTCAAGTGTTGCCCATGATGTGCTGACTCCCTTGCACTTCCAGGTTGCCCTATGCAGATCCTGGGTGGATTTTCTACAACTTCCTGGGAAACAGGGTCAGAAAACCCTGAGGCAGAAAGTTGAAGTTATATGGTATCACTGAGGGAGGTATCATTTTTGTCACACCTGCACAAAGCTGGTTGCCACAAAAATGGTTAGAGTAAAATGTGGGCAAAGAAGGTATGAGGAATGGTACCAGAAGTATCTGTCACACCTGTCAACAAGCATTTCAACAGTAGGACTTCTCTTCATTTTTACTTTCATAACCTGGTATAATTTTTTTTAATTTTTTATTTATTTTTAGAGAGAGGGGAAGGGAGGGAGAAAGAGAGGGAGAGAAACAGCAATGTATGGTTTTGAAATCCTCACCTGAGGATATGTTTTTTTACTGATTTTAGAGAGAAAGGAAAAGAGGTAGAGAGGGAGAGAGAGAGAGAGAGAGAGAGAGAAAAAACATCAATATGAGAGAGAAACACAGAAACATCAGTTGATTGGTCACCTCCCATACATGCCCTGACCAGTGATCAAACCCACAATCTAGGCACGTGCCCCTGATTGGGGATTGAACCGGCAACTCTTTGATGTATGGGATGATCCTTCAATTAACTGATTCACCCAGTCAGAGTGAGACCTAGTTTTATTTTTAATTGTCAACTGTCAGATTTTATTGTTATGGTATTTAACATGTAGTTCTTTAAATAGGGTGTTTGTACTTTAATAGAAATTAAGCTATAAGAATATGTAGATGTGTTAAACAGGTTTATATTAAGATAAACAGGGAAAGTTTTTTTCTCTTTCCTCTGGACAAAGAATCTAGGAAGGAAGAAAACTTTTTACTGTACTACATGCCATGCCTTGTGCGGGGCACATCAGAATAGTTTAACCTCCCATATATGCTATGAGAAAGCATTGTAATCCATATATGATTCAGGGCCTCTCTGTACCTCAGACATTTCCATTTACTAGGTTCAATGTCCCCTTTACAGCATGTAAAGCTCAAGCATACATCTAGGAATAATTCCTCAGGAAGGTCCCTTCTTTTAGAGCAGACAAAACTTAGACCCTTCTATGAGAACATCTAAAAAATACAATCACACTTTTGATTTCAGGAGTTGAGTTTGGGTTTTTTTTTTTTGTTTTTTTTTTTAATTACTTTATTATTGTTCAATTACAGTTATTTGCTGAGTTTGGGTTTTCAAAGCTTGAAGAATCATGGAAAGAGATCACATCACTGCTCAGCCTTCTTCCTTCTCCCTGGATTCCTTCATACCTTACCCCCTTTCAAAAGCTTGCTCCAAATACATGACCATCTGATTTCACATGTCCTTTGAGATCAAGGAGGGTAGCCTCCTGGCTCTGGATATAACTCTCATTGGGAGCTGCCTAATCCGGCTTGTTATCCTTCCCCCATTGCTAGCAGGACACTGCTGAATAACATGACATCATTTCCACAACTTTAGATCAGCCAAGAAAACACATATTGACTGTCCATTCTATTATGCATCAAGTTCTGTGCAAAGAACCAGAAATTAAGGGCACCATTCATGCTCACAGTATGCAGAAGAGACAGACAAACAAAATCATAATTCAAGTAATAAGTTTAGTGACATCAACACTTTCAAGCAAAGAAGAAATGATTGACTTGGTCTGAGATAGGCAGCAAGGCTTCCAAGAGAAGTGAATGCCTAAGATATATTTTAAAGGATGAATATAGGCTTATCATATGTAGAAAGGGTGGAAGAGCATTCTAGAGGCCACATAATTTATTTATTTTTTTTAAGATTTTATTTTTATTTATTTTTAGAGAGAAGGGAAGGGAGGGAGAAAGAGAGGAAGAGAAAGAGCAATGTATGGTTGCCTCTCACATGGCCCTCACGGGGACCTGTTCCGCAACCCAGGCATGTGCCCTAACTGGGAATCGAACCGGGACCGCTTGGTTCCCAGCCTGCGCTCAATCCACTGAGCTACACCAGTCAGGGTGACATAATTCATAAAGAAAGACAAACATGTAGGGAGCCCTATGTTATGTTTGGAGGAATTAACATAGTTTTATACTGGTAGATGAAAATATAAAGGGAAGGTGTGTGAAACAAATTTGGATGGGCAGATGACGACCAGATAAAGTCTGGAGTCAAGCTAAGGAGCTTGAACTTCCCCAGTGAGTGATGAGGGCTAGTGAAAGACGTGAAATAAGACAGTGGTATGGCTAATTTTATATCACTCTGGTTACTGTGTGGAGCATCAGGAGCCATTGAGAGTAGGAGCAGGAAGACCCACGAGGACTCCCTTGCAATAGCCCAAGTGAAAAAATTTTAGGTCCTAAACCCAGACAGGAACATTGAGGATAGAAATAAAAAAAGAAAAACAGGCTTAAGAAATGAAGTTGACTGAGTGTGGAGATTGAGTGGAGTAGAGGGTGAGGGAAAGGTTAGAGTCATGAGTGATGTCCTGATGTCTGGCTGAGTGATAAAAGGAGTGGTGAGGCCACCAATAAATGAAGGTAAATTCACAACAAAGGAACAGGTTTACGGTGGGTGACAGAAAAGCAGCTTAATTTCAGGCAAGCTGAATTTAAGATGCCTATAGAACATTATTGAGTAGCTAATTTATGGAAAACAACTCCAAAACTCAGTAATGTAAAAAAAAAAAAAGCAATTACTTATTATCACTCACGTGTCTTTAGATTGACTGGGAGTTGGCTGATCTCAGCTGGATTCATCAGAGCAACTTCTCTTTATTCTGAGATGGATCGCTGTACTCCTCACCACAGGCCTTGGTTGGATGGGGAGATCTGCTCGCTGTTCCATTCATCCTCCTTGGACCAACGAGCTATCCGAGGGATTTTCTTTTCCATGAGGGTAGGAGAGAACAGCTAGAAAGCACAATACCTCTAAAGACTTGCACTCATAACTGGCATACTATCACTTCCACCAATGCCAATGACCAAAGAAGGCAGGGCACGTGGCCAAGCCCAAAGTCAAAGTGTGTGTAAATGCCTTTACCCACAAATCAGCTATGGTAAGAATGTGGAGGCAGAGAAGTGTGAAAAATCTAAGCCAATAATATATTGGCTCAAATATTCATGTAAATATTTTGGGAAGGCAGTTGGATACATATGAGAAGATAGCTTGCAGGAAAAATCAGGGCTGAAAGTTATGTATTTTGGTTTCATCAACATATAACTGGAGATTATCATGCTAGGAGAAGATTTTATGTAGTCCTATCAGTGACAAGAGAGGCAGACTAAATTCAGGCCCCTAGGAACCAGCAACACTTAAAAACACAGGAGGGGATTTCTTAAAGGAAACTGGAAAAGATTCATCACAGGGCTGAAGGAGGTACAGGAGAGTTTCCTATCAAGGAAGCCAAATCAGAACAGACTTTCAAGAAAGACACAGTGGTTAAAATTATATAACATCTACTAATAGTAATAATAAAATATGTATTGAATGTTAACTATGAACCAAGTGTTATTTTAAATACTCTGACATGAATTATTTCACCTAAAATATATAAGGATGAAATGAAGTACACATAAAAGTATCTCTACTTGCTGATACAGAAATCAAGGTGGGCAGAAGTAATTTGTGCAAACTCACACAGCAGTTGAGGCTGTATGACTCCAGAACCCATGCTCTGAACCTTGACACTGTGTCTTAGGAGTATCAAATGCCAACATTTCCGTCTTTGAAAAATCAATACTAAAAATTGCTTATTTTCACAAATGAGAAAAACAGGTTCCTAGGACTTACCTAACTTGCCTAAGGCTCATGCAGCTTGCAAATGACAGTCATGATTTGAATCCTGATCTTTCAAATCCCACAGTTCTTGTACTAACCATACTACAGTCACTGTAGTAATGATACCTCCGTATATGAGTGAGGATCTGTCTGGAAAAAGTCCAGCCATTGTTAACATAATGAGAACAGTCTGTGACATTGATGTAACCTGGCAGTCAAGGAGAGTGAACTGGAATGCATATGCGTGAACAATGACAAACTCACTGCACTAGTCAGTGGGGGTGATATACGCTGTCGAGTGGGCATGTGTACTGTGTGGCCATCACATTCAAAATGACTGAACAAGTAGAGCAATGAATCTGCATCAAATTTTGCATAAAGCTTGTACATTCCGCTGCAGAGACTATTGGGATGGTTCAGAAGGCTGCAGCTACGGGCAGTTGGTGATTGGCAGCTTCATCATGACAACATGCCTGCTTGTGCATCACATCTCGTGCAGAGTGTTTTGGCGAAACATGAAATCACCCAGGTGACTCAGCCCCTCTACAGGCCACATTTGGCGCCCTGCGACTTCTGGCTTTTCCCAAAACTAAAATCATCTTTGAAAGGAAAGAGATTTCAGACCATGGATGAAATTCAGGAAAATACGACAGGGCAGCCGATGGTGATTTGGGGAACAGGGTGAGGGCCCAAGGTGCCTACTTTGAAAGGGACTGAGGTGTCATTGTTCTAGGTACAATGTTTGTTGTATCTTGTATCTTCTTCAATAAATGACTCTATTTTTCACATTATATGGATGGATAATTTCTGGTCAAACCTCGTATTTATTTCACCCAGAGTTCTTTTTCAAGAGCATGGGGTTTGCACCAAGGCTTGAGTTGGCAACATTGCTTTTCTTCAATTGTTTAATGAATGACAGCCTAAGAAAACAACAAAGGCATAAAATATGTGGATCATCTCCTTTCATTTCTGACTGGCGTGAATTCAAACATGAACTTGACAAGTAGAAATCAGCATGTGATACACACCAGAAAAGCTGCTGTTCATTTTGGGAGGCTATGGTTACTGAGATAGCTAAGGAGTTTAACATACCTTGTCTACCAAATCAAGTTCAAGTGTAGTCTTAACAGATGTGGCTAGATCTTTTCACAAAATTAAAGCCTTAGACAAATTCATAATTTGATCTACAGGATATGAAATTATTCAAAACATTACTTGGAAAGAAGATAAATTTATATATTGTGCCATAAATAAAACTATATAAGTAGCCCTGGCTGGTGTAGCTCAGTGGATTGAGCTCGGACTGGGAACCAGAGAGTCCCTGTTCGATTCCCTGTAAGGGCACATACCTGGGTTGCGGGTCGGGCTCCCAGTGAGGGCCATGTGAGAGGCAACCATACATTGCTGTTTCTCTCTCTCTCTGTCTCCCTCCCTTCCCCTCTCTCTAAAATAAATAAATAAATAAAAAACTATATAAGTAGCGCTTGTTATATATGGACAAAAATTCATAGAAACAATGGAAAACAATTGTTGAAGAGTCTTTTCCACTTGTAACATTTCCATTCTTACTTCATTTTAGTAATCTTCATTCGTACATTAACCCTCTTTTTTTCTATGCAGCTATGAATCTACTCTCCCCTTAAATTGAAAGACACTTCTAAAGACAAGAAATATTATTATGATTTATTATTTATCACATAAGAAATTTTTGTCTAAAATATGCCTTAGTGTCTTTTTTAAAAATTATAATTCATTTAGTAAATGAACTAAGTCAACACAACTGCTACTCGGATCTCAAAGACAGGTGTGTGCACACTATCCCTCCTCCCACAAACACACACAAACACATCAATCCATTTACCTACGCAGGTTTTGCCTTATAAATAAGGCTTTGCCTATAACTAAGTCATTCAACCTGAAGATTAAAGCTTCTTTGATATATTTCTTTTTGCATTGATGTTAAGAGAAGCACATATATAACTAAATCTTAAAGGAAAAGTAACACCCTTTGATGATGAGGCTAAGACTTCATGCACAGCAAGAAGAGGGCATTCTTTTACTCAATTACATTTTTGTCTGAGGAAGACTGAAACTATATATTTTTTTCTCATGGAGGAACTTTACACATTTCTCTCACTCACCACAAAAATTTGGTGGGGGAAAAATAGTGCAGTGCCCCATATGCTTAATTTATACCTTAGAAGTCAGCTAATAACATCATATTAAATTTTATTTTATTATTTCCACCACAAAACTGAGAGTAATTTTACAAAAAAAATTCTTATATTTGTCTTTATGCCCAATGCCTAGAGTGGTGCCTGGCATTATTGATGCCAGACTGCTATGAGCAAGCAGAGGGAAGGGAACAAGGAGGGGCCACCGGAGGAGATCAAGAACCACCCCAGGCATGTTGCTCATGTACCCACACTCCTGCCTCACCAATGCTCCTACCCTGGTGTAGAGCACCCTGCTTCTGGCAGCAGATGCCCTACCTAATGGCAGTTCATCTTACCCCCAGCAAGATGATGGCAGGAAGACATATTGTATTGAGCAAGCAAAAGGCTAGCAAGATGCTTGGATAGGGGGAAAGCCTTCCTACCCTCTTCCAGTACCTGATTAGAGGTGGGGCCAGGGAAAGGCAGGGCCATGGGCCATGGAGGTCAGAATGGTGGCAGAGGAAGGAAGGGACATGATATGACCCACCTGGCAAACATACTAGCCAGTGTGTTTATGGGACCTTCTGTCCCTGGAAGCTGCATGGCTAATGGCGGTGCCAGCCCCATACATGAGTTCCGGTAGGGAGCCTAAGGCTGGACAGTGTCTGGGAACAAGTTGAGTCACCTCAGTGGCCACTCAGAGGCTGTCTGTGGTTCCCAAAGGACAGTACTTTAAATGGGAGAAGGAGCTCTGTACACTGCCTTCGGCTTTGGTCTGGCTGAGGATGGCTGAGCATTCCTCTGGGTTTCCCAGAGGGAATGGGTTTTGAGAGAAGAGTCTGCCATTCTCCCAGACTGTACAGCATTTGAATAAAAACCTGTTTCTTTTCTCTCCAGCCTCTGCCTCCAGAATTCCCCTATTGGTGGCAGCAGGCAGCTCAAATTTCACTTTGGTTTGGTAACATTAAGAACAGAGGTTATTAAACTGACATAGATCATAGCAAATAGAAATGAGGAGTTGTTAAGTCTCCACCCAATGATTGGTGATAATTAATGCTAATATTTACAATGTTCCAAGAATTATGTTAAGCATTTTACATGCACAATTTTCTTAAAACCTCACCACAGCTCCATGTGGTTAATACTAGTATTTTCCTCAACCTACATTCCCAAGCTAGACTCCTAACATACAGAATCAGAATCTTCATTTTAGCAAGATACCTAAGTGGCTTTTTACACAATGAAGTTTAAGAAGCATTGCAGTAAGTAACAGTCTCTCTTTACTGAACTTCTAAAATATTTTCTACATTCTTATTCCTACAAAGTATGATTTTATATCTACAAAATACCTTATTTCTACAAAGTATGTTTTTATTTCTATGTTCATTCCAACATATGTTCTCATGTGTGGCTGAAAAAAATTCAATAACAAAAAATAAAGTCACCATTATTCCATCTAGATTTTTACTTATGTCCAGGTTGAAAAATTGATTGATTCAGGATGCTTCTCTGAGAGTTGATATCTGGGTTCTCACCTTACTTTTCATTGCAAACAATTCCTTTGCTCAAAGCAAGGAATGTTTCACATTAGTCTTTGTAGCTCCAGAAGCTACCAAACATCTGGTACATGGTAAGTAAAATGTAATATTTGCTAAATAAATGAATGACCATTTTTTCTTCCACGTATTTACCTTTTCTGAATTAACTGCTTTGTGAAATTGCACAGCCCTGGGAAGTAGATGTCTTACCCATGTTCGTTTCTCCTCCTAACATCTAGCAGAGTACCTTATGTGCATTAGATGCTTCATAAATGTTATTAGGTTGTACCTTATGTGCATTAGATTTTTTATAAACGTTATTAGGTTGTGCTGCATTTGTCATTGGTCATAGAAAAACAACATAACATTTACCAAATTGGAAGATTTAATCTGAGATTGAAGCTGAAGATGTTTTTAAGTAGGCAGGGTGACAAAGGAATCACTGAGAACAAATAATTATTGTTATTAAAATATAATAGGATAAAATCCTGCCTGAGTGAAAAGGATCGGACATTAACTTTTTAGTGACTTACTGAGTTCAGGATTATTTCTTGACTTACAAGTTGTTTTGATACTTATGCAAACAAGGCAAACTCAACTTTTTAAAAAGACAGTGTGATGCTTTGAAAATGTCATAGACATTTGCACTTTTGCATAAAATCAGAGCAATAACACATCTTTTACACGATGTTATGAGAATCAAAAGAGACTTAATAGGTAAAGGGATCAACAAACTTCTTGATAAAATTAGGTGCTGAGTAAATGTTTGTTTCTTTGCTTTTCATCAAATGCGTTTGCTATATACATTTATTCATTTATTCATTTGCCATTCAGTGGAGATCCACTATGGAATCAAGAAAGGAGAAATGCCACGTTTTTTGAGTCTTGAAGGACAAAGAAAATTTCAGTAAGTGAAGAAAAAAATTTAAATTTAGGTTGAGAGACAACATGGATAATAGCACAGAGTCATGTGTGTTTAGAACACATTTGGAGTACAGTGATAGAATTTGAAACTGAAAAACTAGTAGATGAGGACACGAAAATAGACAGCTTTGAATGCCACAATAAATATTTGGATTTTTGTACTATTGGCTGCTGGCTGCTGGCTGCTGGCTGTTGGAAACCAGTGAAGAATTTTGGCATCATGTGTGACTGTCTTCAACCTCTTTTCTCATGTCACTCTACAGTCTTCTCTAGATGGCCTTATCTACTTCTATGTCACTGTGACAGCCTATATAACCTAAATCTACATGCCCAGTCCCAGATTTCTTCCCTGAGTTCATGCCATGCAACTGCCTAAGTGCAACAAGGGGGATCTGGCCGGATTGCTAGGCAAAGAGAGGGACCCCAAAAGAGGTTGGGAAGTGCCGAAGGCAGCAGGATCGAAATTGTAATCGAAAGTATGTGACAGATTTCTATACCCCAGGGGAAGGGTAAACAACTAATGCAGCTTGTGAAATAGCTTGCACAAATGCATGCGTGACCTGAAAATGTCACAACGCACATGTATTGTGGAGGTAAACATGGCAACACCCTGCCCTGATAAGTTGGATGCTCCCATAGCACACAAGATTTGGGGATGGAAGATTTAAATGGAGGGTGCAGAGCTTTGTCCCTTTTTTTCTTCCCCTACCTGGCCCAGTTGAGGGTTGGGAGCCAAGTGCTCCTGGGACTACAAGCTCTGGGGACCACATGGCCAAAAAACAAGCCCCATGCCTCCCGCACAAGAGACAAAGGCAGTGCTCCATCAGATGCACGATGCACCAGCAAGCCAGGAGCCAGAGGGATGGGGCACAGGCATTGGGTCAGTGGACAGAGGAAAAGGCAGCAGGTAACAAGTGGGACTCTGGTATGTATGCACAGACTGCAAAAGATGCCTGGACTGGCTTATGACTGGCAACAAGCTAAGCTGCCTGAATAATCATGCTGCAGCCACCTGGGTATCCCAAAGAATGGTATTTTAAAATGGGACAAGGAATTCCAGGCACAGTCTTTAACTGATCTGACAACGGGTGGAGGGGTTATTTGTCTTTGGGTGTTTTAAAGGGATGGGCTTTGAGTCAAAAGCCCATTACATTTCCCAAATTGGAGTCTTTGAATAAAAGACTGCTTTCCTTTTTCGCCAAACCTCTGCCTCTGGAATTTATGGGCAGCAGGCAGCAAACCCCACATGGCTGAATGGTAACATAAGGACATCTTCATTTAGAAATACCACAAACAGCTCTAAGATAACAATATTATGATTACGTATATTGTCTAGAATCAAACCCTGGCTTATCTCTTAAATCTTCCTATTTCTCTAATCCTACCTGGATCAACTCTAGCCCAAATCAGTGTTGTCTCTCACCTGGACAAGTGAAATAGTCTCCTAACTGGCTCTCCTCTTCTGCTTTTTCTCTTCTCCAATTTATTATTCACACAGAAATAAACATGTTTTTTAAATGTCAACCTAAGCACATTTCTCATCTTTTGAAATCCTTTAATGGTTCCCCTATCACACATGGAGAAAAATTCTAACCTCTTAAGATATCTTGCAAGTCCCTGCACAATTTGTACTATGTTCATCTTTATTTCCTGCTACTTTATTTTCCGGCAAGGTCTTCACTGATGCCGTTTCCTCTTCTTGAAAGCTCCCATTCCCTTCCCTCACCAGGTGGCTAGCACTGACCCCTGATGCACCAAATATATAATGCCTTATGCCATGTCTGTTCTCCTGGAAAGACTACACAAGAGCAATTTCAACCCTCTGCCACAGTGCCTAGACAATGCCCTGCACATAGTAGCTGCTCAATAAAGACATTAATAAAGAGGAATGGTATAATCAGAGCTGTGTAAGATCACTCTGATGTCAGATGGGAGGTTGTCCTGAACAGCCCAGGGACCAAATTCAGGAAGCTATTGCCAAATTAGATGAATTCCAGTAATGAATTAGATAAACAGGAAAAAAAAAAGACATGGATATACTAAAAACTACCAATGTCTACATGGATATTCTGGAATTAAAGTGAAAACTCATCACACAATGCCTTGGTATAGGGACATGAAATGGTACTGAAGAATTGCCCTACATCTGGCCTTCTTAGAAGGAATCAGTGACTCTAACTGCTCTTCACAATTCTCCGTTCTCCCAGAGAAAGAAGGCCTACCATACAGCCTACATTTTTGGACTTTGTAAACCTATTCAAACTTAAAAACTCCATATAAGTCTCTTCTCTCTTAGAAAATGGCCCAGAGAAGTTTTCAAAAGGCTTTTTAACCCACCTCAAGATAGAACCAGTGACTTGTCCTTTTAGAATCACTACACTATTTCTTGTATTACATTTGATGTGAGTAAACCTAGAAGGAAATATCTAGTAATGTAAAACAAATCTAAGAGTATTGTTCAGTATTTTTCTTGGTTCATATCTGCATTTGAAAATTAATTCATTTCAGGAGTAATTTTTGATGGGTATCTTTACAACCGTGGACACCGATCACTCAGTAAATTTATTATTATAACATTTGAAGGGAAAGTCATAGTATTGAATAAGCTTTGGGTCAAATACCAGTAAACCAGGAATCTGCTGATAAATTGTTTTAAAATCATTTTAGAGTTTTGAGTTTCCGTGATTAGTGATTTTTTCTTCATTCTGATAATATAATATATCACGTTAATTGATTTGATTATATTGAACCATCCTGGCATCCCAGGGATAAATCCTACTTGGTCATGATTTTTGATCCTTTTAATGTACAGTTGATTTTGGTTTGCAGGTATTTTGTTGAGGATTTTGCATCTATGTTCATCAGGGATATTGGCCTATAGTTTTCTTTTCTTGTGGTGTCTTTATCTGATTTTGCTTTCAAGGTAGTGCTGGTCTCATAGAATGGGTTTGAAAGGGTTCTTCTCTTTCATTTTTGGAAGAATTTAAGAATGGGTGTTAATTCTTAAATGCTTGATAGAATTCATCCCTGAAGCCCCCTACACCTGGAATTTTCTTTGCTGATAGGTTTTTGTTTTGGGGTTGTTTTTTTTTAAGATTTTATTTATTTATTTTTAGAGAGAGGGGAAGGGAGGGAGAAAGAGAGGGAGAGAAACAGCAATGTATGGTTGCCTCTCACATGGGCCTCAGTGGGGACTTGGCCCACAACCCAGGCGTGTGCCCTGACTGGGAATCGAACCGGGACCCTTTATTTCCCAGCCCGTGCTCAATCCACTGAGCTACACCAGCCAGGGCTGTTGATAGGTTTTTAACTAATGACTCAGTCTCCTCAGTAGTTAACAGACCCTTTTAGATATTCTGTTTCTTCATGATTCAGCCTTAGCAGGTTGTATGTTTCTGAAAATTTACCTATGTCTTCTGGGGTATCCAATTTGTTGGCATAGAATTGTTCATAGTACTGTTTTATGATATTTGTATTTCTGTGGTTATCAGTTGTAATGTCTCCCTTTTTATTTCCGATTATATTTACAAGAGTTTTCTCATTTTTTACTTAGTCTACCTAATGATTTGTCAATTTTGCTTATCTTCTTAAATAAGCAACTTTTAGTTTCACTGGGGTTTTTTTCTAGTTTTTATATCGCCTATTCTGTTTTTGTCTGATCTTGTTTTTATTTTTTTCTTTCTGCTAACTTTGGGCCAAATTTGCTCTTTTCTTTTCTGCTGGTTGAGGTATAAAATCAGGTTTTTTATTTGAGAGCTTTTTAAATATAATGTAGGCATTTATCCCTATAAACTCTCCTGCACTGCTTTTGCTGTATTCCATAAGTTTTGGTATGTTTTGTTTTTGCTTTTATTCATCTCAAGACTTTTTTTAGTTTCCCTTCTATTTCTTCTTTGACATATTCATTGTTCAAGGGTGAGTTATTTAATTTTCACATATTTTTTACTTTTCCAGTTTCCCTTCTGTTATTGATTTCTAGTTTCCTTCCATTGTAGCGAGAAAAGATATTTGGAATAAATGTCTTTTCTTTATGGGATCTAGACATAGATTCACCAATTCCCTAAACATTACTTCATAGCTCAGAAATCACCAAATCACTGGCAGCATTATTATAACATTATTCTCCAAAGTATGGTTTATGAAATAAATTTAGGGATTCAAAAGTAGATTTTAATTATTCATATATCCATTTTTATAAGAATGGAAAAAATGAAGCTTTCTATTTACAGTAGCAAATTTTAATATTCTTTCTAAATACTTTCAGTTTTATAGGTGATTCCATTGAAAATATTAAGTATATATAGTACAGGTGATACAAATATCATGATAGTGGAAACACTGCCCTAGAGTTTGATATAAATTTTCTGCTACAACTACCAGAGGAGTCACTGATGCCACAAAGCAAAGAAAATGATCACGAGAGCTGGAACAAAGCTTTCACTTAGTCTCTATTCAATGTTCACTAATTTAACCCAATTTTAAAATAGGTCATACCCTAGCTACTTAATGATCTCATTAGCTGAGACAATGCTGATTTGTTCCAGGAGGTACACTGGCGATGGATCTTAGTTTATATTTATTTCATGAGCAGTTAAGATTGTTTTCTTCTGTTAACCCATGACGGTAACAAGCAGGATCCTGAGGACAGGCAGTTCCGTGGTTCCTGGCAATAATAGTTCACTGTCCCTGTGGCCTGCCCTTCCTCTCCCTATTAATATTATTAAAAAATAAAGGCAATGTTTCAATCTTCTCAGGCCTTAGCTTTCCAAAAGCATATAGAGGAAAATCAATCTAGAAAAGTTGTCTGAAAAGTCATTATTGTATAGATAACACCATTGTTTCCTGAGAAGATGCAAAAGTTTATAGGCAGTGGTGTCGTGGACATGTCTTATGAGACAACTGCAGGCAGGTGGACTCCCTTTAATATAGTCACGCTTTATAATATGATGACACAATTCTGTCCACGGCGGGGCAACTCCAACCAGTAAGGAAACGATAGAACAAACCAACCAGAAGAAATAGTGCCAGGCGAGCAAACCACTGGGGGTCCACTCAGAGAAGTGAAAGATAAAGGAACCCAGACACTTCCTCAGGGAATCCTCTGACAGGAAAAGTTACTGTGTGTAACTAAAGTTCATTTACTAACTAAGTTATGCTTCAAATGTTCAGTAATTATTTCCTGAAAAGAAATTCAGTAAAGGAAATTGAATATCAATACCTTCAGCCCAAATTTCTATTCCACTTTGGAAAATGCCAAGTCTTATTACAAACACTGAGGATAATAAATGTGGCTCTGGTTTGACTTTTCCAAAACCCAAAAGGTAAAAAGTAGACTACAAAGTGAGAAAAAAAAAAAGTCCTGCTGCCCCAGCTGGTGTACCTCAGTGGATTGAGCGCAGGCTGGGAACCAAAGGGTCCCGGTTTAATTCCCAGTCGGGGCACATGCCTGGGTTGCTGGCCGGGTCCCCAGTGAGGACCATGTGAGAGGCAACCATACATTGCTGTTTCTCCCTCTCTTTCTCCTTCCCTTCTCCTCTCTCTAAAAATAAATAAATAAAATCTTAAAAAAAAAAAAAAAAGAAGTCCTGCTTATCTCTGGTAGGCCAATGAAGAGAGGGATGAGGGAATAGGAAAAGTCAGACCCAACAGGAGTAGGTAAGTGATGCATTTGTAAAACTAGACTTTTCCATACAAGGCCTCCTGCACCATTGAAGTTTGGCTCAGAATGAACTGGGGGCCTTCAAAGACTGCAGTGACAAGTATGTCTTCTGACCCTAAGCCAACACAGAGGAGAGTGACTGAGTCACAGGCATAATTTGTGTGCAGTAAACAGATGTGGTCTGTGTGAATCACCAAGCAGTTTTGTTTTCAGGTTAGGTTAACAACCTTATTCTTTTCCCAAGGAACCTCAGTAGTTTCTCTGCTTTCTTTATTCCCCATACATTGCAGTTCTCTTCCCATTCCACTTCTCCCACTTGTTCTTTCCCTGTATGTATTTATCTTAGTTCAAATTCCTACAGAAACAGGCTCTGAGACAAAGATTTAAATACTAATAGTTAACTTAGAAAGTGTAGGAAATACTTGTGGCTAACTGGAGTTGAATTCCACAAGAAAATTCTGGAAAGTCATATAAAATCACATCCTCAGCTAAGGGTACTAGAGTATGTGCACCACCTCTCAGCAGTCATTGGCTGAGGGTTGCTCCTAGGGAAGTTAGGCCTGCATGTGCTCAGGCAGAAGTCCTCCCAGCTTGGGGAAGGAGGCAAAGAGATGCGGAAACAGGCAGCTGGAAGTGGCAGAAAAACCCTGAAGTGATAAGCCCTGGGATGGAGTCCTAAAAACAGCTACCATACCTCTCCTCTTTCCCCATATTCTATTGCATTTCCACCCATCACAGAAATTACCTCTCTTGGTGATGATAAAGTATGAACAGCTGGTAAAACCAATGAGGAGAAGCCTCTCGTTTTAAGAGGCAGTCATTAGAGGACTTTAGGGTATGGCCAGTGATAATATGCATGTCACAAACCTACAGGTCAGTGGTTTAGAGTGTTCTCTAAGCCTCAGAAAATCAGGAAGCCAGTTAGAGCTGCAATGCCTCTGTGGCAGAGGTGAAAGACGGGCTGCCAGACGACTGTCAGAGTTCCACTGGAAGATCTCAGTGTCAGGCTTCCAGGGTCCTCGGCAAGAATCAGTGCGCATCCTCTCATTCATTTCAGGGCTAGATGTGTCAAAATATGTTGTTGGCAAAGTGGCATTTTTTATCAGCATCTGATCTACCTTTCCTCAGTACTTGGCAGAGAAGGCCATTTTACCTAGTGCATAAAAGCGTAAGTTGGGAATTAGACCAACCAAATATGAGTGCCAGTTTTGCTTCTTACTGAAGGAAGTCATTCAATCTCTCTAAGTCTCAGTTTTTCTTTCTATAAAATGACGTTAATAATCCTTCGTAGGGTATTGTTTTATATATGTACTTATATATTTTTATGTGAATGTATATTTTATATATGTAATATACATATACATATTGGAAGAATGCTTAGTAGTCCTAAGTGCTCAGAGCATTACATGCGGTAGTTTTCTGGAGTGTCAGTTTATTAGGGCTACAATAGTGCTTCCCAGATTCTTTCTCTGTATGACTCTAGGTTAGAATTGGCCACAAAAGAAGTTTACACAAAGTTTGCAAGGCAGAAATGAAGCAATAGTCATTGCACTTTGAAGATCAGTGTAGAATACCAGGCACTGTGGCAGCTCACACACTTTGTCATTAACCTCTGACCCACCTGGTCTCAGTGGGAAACACTCCGAACTGCAGCTCCTCCAGCTCCCAACAGAGCTCCTCCTGCTTGTGCAGGTCCTGGGCCAAAGTGCAAGTCCGTAGTGAAGGGCACCAGCTTTCCCTGCAGGTCACCCTCATTGTCAAGTTTAGAGGTGGTGAGAAACAAGCATGGATTCTAATTCATCATAGCTTCCCATTCATCCTTGCTGTCATTCACATTCAGTCTTCCCTCCTGTACATCTGGCTCAACTGTAGACTCCAGCCAAATACCAGACTCAGAGACAGCAGCGTGCACAACCTGTCCCAACAGCTGCCATGATTATATAAGGTCTAACCCAATAAGAAATCCTGCATTCTATGTCAAAATAACTGAAAAATGGTAGTTTTCTGACAAGACATTAAAATGAAACTATTTCAGAATCAGCTGTACCTAAATGTGCTAAACGTAAACATTCAGAGAATAAATAGTAACGAGATGTCTGAAGTAAAGGACAGATGACACCAAAGACAGTGATCTCATTCCTCTATTTATGATCCCTCAGCGTTTGCCCACTGCACTCAAGATAAAGTCTAAACTTGTTTGTATAGCACACAACGACCTTCATGGTCACCAACTCCACTATCCCGAACTGCCTTTAGTTACTCAGTTCTTTTTCCTCTTCTCTCTTCTCCTCCATGCCTCCCCCTTTCCATCCCCTCCCCTTCCCTCCCCCTAGCTCTCTTCCTGCACTCTCTGGCTTCCTCCTTCCCAACCATCTCATAAGCTCTTCCATCTATATAGCACCATGCTCTCCCGCCACACACACACACACACACACACACACATACACACACACACACACCCCTCTTTCACTTTCCTAATCTCAGCTTATACTTCACTTCTTTAGGGTATCTAACCTGGCTCTAAGAATTTGGATTGGAAGTAGTTACCAAAACATTCCTTATTTTCTCACCTCCTAGCTTTTCACTGTCTCCTCTTCCTACCACCTCAACTTTATCCCTTTAATTCCCAGTGACCTCTCAGATTCTACTGCTTCCTAAAACTTCCCCTAAACTATATTAAGTTCCCCTCCTATGAGCACTTACTCTCAGTGTAGTCTTTATCACACAGTATTGAAATTGGATGTTTATTAGCTGACCCCCTTGTAGACAATGAACTCTCCGTTGCCATTTGTGGTAGATGTTGTAATGTGCTGCTTGGAGCTCCCTTCCAAAGTAAAAGACTTAGGACTGCAGTTACTGGGGGAGCTGCTGGCAGAGAGCCCTCTGCTGTCAGCTACTTAGGGGATCATGGAAAGCTGAAATCTGAAAAGAGCTACCTTGCGCAAAGTTGTACTCCCTACCAAGAGTGACCAACATCAATGCAATGTATGAAAGCTCAGCCTTGTTGCTCCAGGCAGCTCTAGAAGGTCATTCTTCAAAACTATCCATATGGTGGGCTAAGGGCTTTATCAAGATTGCATCACAGTTCAACGTCTCCACCTATGCCATCCAGCTGTTTCCCTTCCCTTCCACAGGCATTGATTCTAAGAACACTCCCAATTGTACCTCCTGCCTTCTAATATCTGTCCCAGAGTCTGTTTCCCAGGGAACCCAATCTACAGTTCCCTTGTTGCCCCCACCCTTAGCACAGGGCCTAGAATGGGGTGCTGTCCAGTAAATGTTGGTTGGTTAAATATAAGACATAGATGGTGAAGACTCCAATAGTTAAGAAGAGCTAAAAGAAGAGGAAAACGAAGCTGAATTCAGCTGCCTCAAATACTTTAAGTGATCTCTAAAAGTCTGAAAACCTATTATTGTAGAGTTATGCAGATTGATCTACCCTCTACAAACATTCTGAATGTTGCTATATCCCCAGCTGGTAGCTTCTTTGGGGTGATTTAACTATATAAGGGACACAGAGCCTGGTTGAAAAAAACAAATTCTAAACTAGGTACCCTGTATCTCTAAAAGTGACTGGCAAATTAAGCAAAAACTTTATAAAAATCCATTCTTAAATGACAACAGAAGGGGAAAACATTCTAGGAAGAAAGGTGTTGGTAAAGGAAGAACCAAAGAAAAAGCAAAAAAATATTCTTTATGGTCAGGAAGCAATACGAAATTAAAGCAGAAAGTCATAGAGAATGAGGTGCAGTCATAGGCGGACTGAGTTGTAGATGGAGAAGTTCGTTTTTTAAAAAATAAATAGCGTTAAAATATCTTAAACTTTCATTAGAGTTAATAATCATATTTATTTAAAAATCACATTAGTTACCTTTTAATTTGGATTCCATTTTCCAAAGAATAATTTTCCATTAAAGTCATCAAATTCATGTTTCCTGTATCACTTCCTCTAAATCTAATCTGCTCCCAAAGTTGAGTTATCACATTAGGCTCAGACACTTTCTTAATTGTCATTTAATGAAAGATACTAAGTCTATTAATAAACAGAAGACATGGAATATGGCAGATGGGTGTAGGCAAAGTTTTTCTGTGATATCCAATAAATAAAAATCAGAATGAAATAGTCTGATTTCAAATATTATTATTTCTGTTGGAAGACAAATGTTTGTAAGATAATTCTACTTCCCTCTAAAACTGTATAGAAGCTTACATTGAAAATTTCCAACATCTTTTCCATGCAATTGGATCCAATAAGATAAACAGCATTAATCTGATCTTCATCATAGCAGTTACTACAATCATTATTTTAACTACATAATGTAGTTATATAATTACTATATAACATTATTTTGTGCTTCAGTTATTTATGTATCTGTCTCCTTATCTGCATGGACTACTAACTCCATGAGGAGTTATATTTGTTGTTGTTCTCCCATTCGATCTCTAGCACCTGCTATAATAGCACCTCTCTCACAACTGACGGTAATTATTTGGGGGGTAAGAATTCATTATTCCTTAATAACTGTGAACTAAAAAAAAAGTCCTTTAGGAGGAACTTTCAACACTGATGAAACTAAGTTGGAGCCACTGAGTCTTGATTTTTAACACTTGGTTATTTCTTATCTAGTGGAATTCTGAAAATTACATTCATTTAAATCTCATCTGTCTATAACATCTCACATGACTATAACAAAATTTCATCAGGACAGAGTGGAAGACCAGGTGATACCTTAAACCATTTTATGAGTTAGGATTCTTTGGCAGCAGGTGACCAAAACCCAGTGGCTAACTTAAGCAAAGTAAAACTAGGCTACCAAAATGAAAATAAAACAAAACAAGACAAAACAAAAACCAAACAAACAAAAATTCCCATTGGGATTTTTTTACTGTTATTCAAGTACAGTTGTCTCCATTTCCCCCCACCACTCCCCTCCCAACCCGTTCCCACCTCCCACCCTCGAACCTACTCCCTTTGGCTTTGTCCATGTGTCCTTTATACATGTTCCCTGATGATTCTTCCCCTATTTTCCCCCATTATCCCCTCCCACCTGCCCTCTTGTTATTGTCAGATTGTTTTTTATTTCAATGGTTCTGTTTATATTTTGCTTGCTTGTTTGTTTTGTTGATTAGGTTCCACTTGTAGGTGAGATCATATGGTATTTGTCTTTCACCACCTGGCTTATTTCACTTAGCATAATGCTCTCCAGTTCCATCCATGCTGTTGTGAAGGGTAGGAACTCCTTCTTTCTTTCTGCCATGTAGTATTCCATTGTGTAAATGTACCATAATTTTTGATCCAGTCATTCACTGATGGGCACTTAGGCTGTTTCCAGCACTTAGCTGTTGTAAATTGTCCTATGGGATTTTGAATAGAATACACTGAATTTATAGATGAGTTTGAGGAAACCTAATATACTGTCTATATTGAAACTCTTGTCTACAAAAATGCATTAGCTCTTCATTTAGAGATCCTTATATTTTGACAAATTTTTATATTTTTGTTTGTAAAGGTATTGCATGTCTTTTGTTAGATTTATTTCTAGATTTTTCTACACATACATACACACAAATATGTGTCAGAATTTAAATAATATTATTAAAAAAATTTATATCCTAGCTGTTATTTTGTTACATAAAAATTAAATTGAACAAAGTACACTGATTTTATATCAACCATGGATGTGTCAAACCACCTCAAAACTCAATGGCTATGTTCTTGTGCCTCTTTTATGAGAAGAGAAGATATAATCTTTTGCATCCATGACATAGGAGCTCTTTGGTTCATTATCTTGTTCAGAGTATGAATCTGAGTAATTGGTAAATGGGTTTGACCCTTGAAGCAAGTCTTAACATTCAGTTCTAAGCCCTGTTCTAAGTGAAGCAGGGACACAGAAGATTGTGTTTTCCAAAATGGCCACAACAATGTCTCCCACCCATCATGCGCTTCTACAGGATGACCTTACCACTAACTCATCAAGAGGTGGCACTTCTCTCCCTTCCCTTTGAATATGGGTAGATTTAGGACTACTTTGGGAAATGGAGGATGGCAGCAAGTACTCTTTCTGACTTCTGAGGTTAAATCATAAAAAAAAATAATGCAGCTTCTGCTTGTTCACTGAGACATTCACATTTAAAGCTCTGAGCCACCCTATAAGAAGTCCAACTACCCAAAGGCCTCCATGCTGTGAGGAAGCCAAGCCCCATAAAGGACCACACACAGATGCCGCACTTGGCACACACAGCCAAGGTTCCAGCCAACAGCCAGCACTGATATCCAGACCTGTGAGTGAAGAACCCATCTATGGGAATATGTTCTCAAGCTCTCAGCCATTTGAGTTTTCCCAGCTGAAGACCCGGAGAGCACAAAGCAAAGAAATCTATTCCTTCCTTGCCCTTATTAAATTGCCAACCCAAGGAATGTGGGGGCATAATAAAGTAGTTATTTTAAAGCACTTCATTTGGAATGGATCACTACATAGCAATAGTAAATGAAATAGGGGTTTAGCCAACCCCTTCTGAGAGCTCCACTAATTGGGGTGGAGAACCTTATTTCTAAATTCCTCTACAAAGTGAATCAAGTCAGAACAAGGCTATGGAGAATGCTAGTATCTAAATCCCAGTCTACTAGTCAAGGTTCAGAGGACTCATTTTTTTCTCAGAATGATGCATAATTCAAAATCGGGGCTTGCTCACTGGGATTAGGTCTTTTTTGAGCATCTCTATTTTTCCAATCAAGGTCATAACACCTTTCCATCTCCTTTGAAGTACAGGATCAAGGGAGCCTACAGAAAAGACACCCATACCCTCTGCATCTCTGAAGAACTGACACAGCCAAAGTTCAGGCTGAGCCTGCTTATTACTTTAGCTTGTTTTGTATTTTCTGAAAATATGCTCTTCTCAGCTGTTTTTGTAAATTTTTTTAACCAGGACAACTTGAAAAATAAATGTACATGTGGTGGACAGGAGAGGCTGTTAAAAATACCCATTGTGATAAATAATTAATTGCTCCCCAAAATGCAATTTAGCTGTTAGAGGCTGAACTGAACTCAAACTTTCTATGATCTTTCATGATCTGATGTTGACTTCTCTTTTTTGGTCCCTAAAGCAGCATTCCTCCAAATTTCTTTTCTGACTACAACGGGGAGAAAAACCCCCACAAGCCTCCTTGTTACATTTTCCTCTTTCAAAGAAATTGTTGAGACTATCACCCCAGTAGATTCAGAATATTTTCTTTAGAGTGTTATTTCTTACTTCCAACTGAGTAATTCACACAACTATAAAATCCCAAATCCTCATAAAAAATGATTATGGGCTAAAAAAACCATATTATTTGATTGTAAAAATCTGAAGTTGCTGAGAGGGTTATGGAAGGAAGCCAAAAGGATCCTTTGAGGGGAAATGGCTTTCTTGTCTTTTCCAGAAATTGCTTGTTTTCACTTTGGAAGGAAGATGCAAGTGTTTCAGCTTCAGAGTTTGAGGGACTTTACCTTGGAGGTAAGATTTCTAGCTGTCAAAACCTCAGGATAGCAGCACTAATCAAAAGGCCTCTCCTTGGGAGACACAAGCATCCCCCTGCCAGATAAGAGCACTGGTGCCCTGTACAGCCTGCTGACAGCCATATTTGCCTCCTCCTGGAATAAGAGGCCAGGGTCTGCTTATTTCTGAAAATCAAACCCAGGTCACTTCTTTTAGTGAAAATGTTCCAGCAGCTTATCCCTTTGGTTTCAGTAGCTTTCAAATCTCACAGAGAGATATCCCAAAGTGGGAGAATTATTATGGAAGGAACCACACTGACAGGAAATTCAGACCCTATAGAGTTGATGATCCCATGGGGTAGCTAGTCTCCGGCAATCTCTCACCCCCTGTGTGCACACACTGCTCCTGCATTCTTATACCATTGTCCAGTGACTCTGTGCCGGGTGTTCAATTGCTCTGACCATTTGAATGATGAGGAAGTAGAGTTTTGGTATGTCTCATACCTCTTCATCCCTCAAGGAGCCTTGAACCACCATGTAAGAAATCTGGCTGCCATTCTGGAGAGGAGGATGAGATGCCAAGTGGTGAGAAAAGTCACATATAGGACCAATGACATGTGAATATTTATGCTATCAGCACTGTGGCTCATCAAATTATTGAACTTTCCTGATTCTCAATGTCTGAATTTGTAAAAATAAAGAATGCATATTTCATACTGTTGTGAAAATCAAATGAAATCATTCCCTCTTATTTTAGGTTTATTGAGCACCTACAATGTGTCAGGAACTGAGGACACAATAAATAAATTATGAATGTTGCCAAGAACCCACATTTTAGAAGACACATGTGAAATTTTTTAGCTTAATTCTGGAGTATGCTTTGAAAAAATGAATAATAATAATAAGGTCTAGAGTTTGGGGGGACATTGAGGGGCTAGAAAGACTAAAAGACAGAGCACTTATCTTTAAGAAGGTTTTAATCTAGTTTAAAATGTAGGACTAATACGCAAAGTAATAAATTAAGAATGATAACTACATATCATGTTCTAAACTCTACAAATGCTGCCCAAGAAATATGAAAACTGGAAAATGCCATGGGGCATAGTCTTCCAATGCATTATGGAGGTGAGAATGAGTCAAGCTGTAGTGAGACTAGTAGGTTTTGCAGAGGCAATGAGTGATAAGGGAAGCTGCTATTCCTGGATGGGAAACAACTTATGCAAAGTGATGACTAGAGCAGTGTTGTCCTTTGAATTTCCTGCAATGGGGGAAATATTTCATATCCGTGCTATCCAATAAATTAGCCCCTGACCACATGCAGCTGTTTCACACTTGACATGGGGCCAGTACGACTGAGGAACTGAATTTTTTAATGTATTTAATTTTAATCAATTTAAATAATTGCTTCTGCCTAGTGGCTACCATATTGTACGGCATATGTCAAAAAGACTTGGGGAAGATCAGCCATGGTTTTTCCTATTAATTTCAGTGATGGCATTTAACCTCAACTGACACCCTAAGATTAATTGCTCGCCACTGCTTTACCTCACTGTTCACTCCGAAGTATAAAACAGGCTGTCAGTGAAGAGAATTCCCCTACAGCGCAATTTCAGGGCCACTTCATGAGCTGCCAAACTTTTATTCTGTTCACACATCTGCACCTTGTTTTTACCTGAACCAATGGTTTCTCCCTTCAAAGATTTGTTGTTTCCTATGAAGTCCAGAGAATAATGGAAATGTTTTGTAAGCCAGCAATAAAGAAGAAAATGACAGATGTGCATGAACCAGAAAAATTTTAGCATGTGACAGTTTCCTTATTTACAAGTAATAGAGAAAAAGGACAGGGCAAAAACATATGAAGCACAAATAGCTGGAAGAAGGGACCAAACAGAGGATTTAAAGCTCAAAGTAACATCTAGGCCACTAGCAAAGGCAGGTGGAAAAATGAGGCAATTATCCTGGTGGTCAAGGCAAAAAGAAACTTTTACCTAGAAATAGCCAGATAATTCCAAATGAAAGGATTTTTTGGTGGTTGATTTCTGTTGAGTTGAGCTGATAATAGCCAGGGTTTATTTTCTTAATGTACCTTTTGGCATAGCTATAGGTAAGAAAAACGCAGAAGGACCGATTAGGATCTGGAGTCTGTCTGCCTGTGATGCATATGATGGAACCCACATCCCCTGAGGAACTAAATCAAGGCCAAATAGGAAAGCCAGAAAGGAATTGAGTACACTTGAATTCAGAAGCCCTGAGGAATATGAGATGAGATTGTTTTTGCTTGTTCGTTTTTAGGAGACTTTCAATGATGCTTCCTAGCCAGCTGTCAGCACAGGGTTTAAGAGGGCAAACGCTGGGAGGTAGGAAGTCTGCATTCCAGGAACAAGCGCAGCATCTCCTACCCACGTCACTGCTTGTGTGCACATAAGTAGGCACTTGCAGGCTGTTCAGTCATGACTTGTCCCATTTCTCTCACAGGCGGTCTAAGAGAGGTCTCATTAGAGTATGGAAAACATGCAAATAGGTGCCCTGATGCAGGGAAATGTCCCCAAGAGAAAAGTGTCTTCATTAGACTAGTTGGTGAGGGGGAGAAATAAACCAAAGAAAAAGAAATACACTTCAGAATCAGTTTGGATGTATTGGCTTCGATTCTAAATGCCTCTCTGCCAAGACCCTGCAGATCTAGAAAATTAGAGTAAGTGCTCTAGTATATTATACGAGGGACAGCTCTCAAGTGATGAATTAGCCCCAGTGGAGGACAAGCAGCTGAACTGGGCTTCGTCCTGTGGCAGGTTAAAAGGCCGATCCAGTGGAACAAGGCTCTCTAAGTGCACATTAGCCACAAAAGGAGCCCCCTCACTGTTCCGCACATTGTACCAGAGCAGTCAGATTTCCAGAAATAGACTTGCCCAAATCCTCTTTATATTTTCCAGAGCTGAACCTGAACTTTCAAGGGGCTTGACTTCGCTTTTATTTTTTACTCTTCTTTTCATAGATGATTGAATTTCCTAGTGCTGCTTTCAGATCAGATGTTATTTTGGGCACAACTCAAAGAAAGCCATCCAAATACATTGAGAAGCAGTGGGTGGCAGAAAAGTTCAGCTTCATTCCCGATTAAGCAAAGAGACACATCAGGGGGTAGAGGAGAAGGGGGGGACACTGAAGGCTCCAAGGTCATTGAAAAGTACAAGTATTTGACTACTTAGGATGATATTGGCTGATGCTCCAATCTACTCGGTTTTAAGAGGGATTTGCAGTTTTGAAAATACCAGATTTGTTGTCCACATTTGCTACCATCACAAATAACATATTTAATCATTACATCTTAAAATTCAAAATTTTAACATTAGAAACTGTACACATTCACAATGGAAAAATATCACATGATATAATAAAAGAATTGTGCTTAAAACCTTAGTTAACTCCTTCCCATAACAAAGTAGTTCTCTACTGTCTCATGAACCCACACTGTAAACCTCCTCCCCCCACCCTTCTTCCTGACCTCCTTCTTCCCGTCCTCTCACCTGCCAGGGGATATTCGTGGAGCCCAAGATCCTGTGCAAAAACTATTTGCCTAATTGTCTCATTTAACTTTCATAATCACATGTTAGGGAAAATTGGGGATCAGGCAGATAAATAACTTGCCCAAGAATAGACAGATCATAATTGGATCTGTCTGATTACAAAGTTTACACTCAAAAGGTTCCTGTTGAACTACAAGGCAACAGAAGTATTTACTTTAAATTCAATTTTTGAAGATGTTGATGTAGTGACCTGAGAGGGAAAGTCCTGGTACTCTCAGTAACTTACCCACATGAAGACACCCATGTCATTATTTTTCCCTTTACTGGTTCCAAGAAGAAACATTATGATTTTCATTTACTTCTCAGGGACTAAATAATAAAACGTATTGGCACTTTAAACCCAATAAAATAGAATTGAGCTTTTTTGCTATTCTTTCCTTCCTTGGAAGTCTAATTCATCAGTAGCCACCTGGGACAGCACCCACACACACTTCAGAATCTCAGTGGGTCTCCTCCCCTTCACGCTCCTAAGTTGGATCCTAGGCAAAGAAAATGTGTTTGTGCTTGGGAAAAAATAACAACAGAAACAGCAACGAAATAAAAAACCACAGCAGCCCACCCACACATCGATTTCATGGGAATAAAATCAAATGAGGTGAATAGCAGAGGACAAGTTTCATATATTCAGAGACTTTAAAGTTTAAAAAAAAAAGATGATCATGTCCTTTATACATTGTATTAAAAACATCTGAGGTCTCCATGAAGATGTTTTAGAACAAATAGAAAAGTATTTAAGCCTAACATATGCACCTCCTTTGTTGTCATGCCCTGTCTCAGTGTCTAGAAAAACTTGTAGAGATGAGAAACTTAAGCTCCTCTTTCCTCTTTGAAATTTCTTGGTAGCAGGGGCGTAGACTCAAGATTAAAGAAGACAATTCTCTTGTGCTGACCCTCTTTAAAAAGATGAAATATGACATCAAATGCTATTACCAGGGAATGGGTAGAAATTTGTGCATGATCTTTATCATTTTTCCTGATCTCTATTTTTACATGATTGCCTTACTTATACTTTTATTTCTTTTTCTTAATTTTTTAATTGTTGTTCAATTACAGTTGTCCCCATTTTCCCCCCATTGCTCTCCCCTGCCCTGTGCACCCACCCCACACATTCAATCCCCCCTCCTCCATTGTCTTTGTCCAAGGATCCTTCATACATGTCCCTTGACTTGACCCTTCTCTTTCTTTGCCCCTTTATCCCCTTCCTCCCTCCTCTCTGGTTACTGTCAGTTGTTCTTTGTTTCAATGTCTCTGGTTCTATTTGCCTTGTTTGTTTGTTTTGTTGGTTATGTTCCACTTATAGGTGACATCATATGTTATTTATCTTTCACCTCCTGACTTATTTCACTTAGTATAATGCTCTCCAGTTCCATTTTATTTATTTTTAGAGAGAGGGAAGGGAGGGAGACAGAGAGGGAGAGAAACATCAGTGTATGGTTGCTTCTCACATGGCCCTCACTGGGGACCTGGCCTGCAACCCAGGCATGTGCCCTGACTGGGAATCGAACCGGGACCCTTTGGTTCCCAGCCCGCGCTCAATCCACTGAGCTACACCAGCCAGGGCTAAATGTACCATAGTTTTGATCCAATCATTCACTGGTGGACATTTTAGGCTGTTTCCAGCACTTGGCTATTGTAAATTGTGCTGCTATGAACATTGGGGTGCGTAGGTTCTTTTGAATTGGTGTTTCAGGGTTCTTAGGGTAAAATCCCAGCAGTGGAATTGCTGCTGGGTCAAAAGTCAGTTCCATTTTTAGTTTTATGAGGAAATTCCATACTGTTTCCCACAGTGGCTGCATCAATCTGCAATCCCACCAACAGTGCACTAGGGTTCCCTTTTCTCCACATCCTCACCAGCACTTGTTGTTTGTTGATTTGTTTATGATGGCCATTCTTATTGTGCTATCTCATTGTGGTTTTAATTTGCATCTCTCTGATAACTAGTGATGCTGAGCATCCTTTCATATGTCTCTGGGCCCTCTGTATGTCCTCCTTGGAGTAGTGTCTGTTCAGGTCATTTGGCCATTTTTTAATTGGCTTGTTTGTCTTATTTATATTTTTAAAGGCTGTCTTTTTAAGAAAGGAATGTTAATGTCTTTGTGTAAAAAAATAAATAAAAAAACATGATATCCTCCTACATTTTCAGAGATAGGTAGGAAAAAAATGTGAGGCTTTTTTTGGGTATACAAGTATATAGTTTTCAGGTCCTTTGCCTTTAGAAATTCATAGCTCAGGCATTAATAGAATATAGTGAAATCCCTCTGAAGCATAAGGCAGACTATCTGGAATGTAAACCCAAGCAAGTCCATCAGTACAGAGATGATCTTGGAGAGATCATTTCACTTCTCTGGTTCTTGATTTGCTCATTAAAGAAAAGACACACTGGATACACTCTGAAGACCTCTTACAGTCCTAATTGTGCTCCAAATCCAAAGTGAAATGCCATATTTAAACTGTAATGAATGCTGCTGCTGGAAGTAACTAGGTATCTTTTGTGATGCAAGATGGTAAATGGATGCCTGTTTCTCTCAAAGGATATTATTCCCCCATCTGCCAATTCCCTTGAGCCAAGATAATAATCATTAGTCCACTCCTGAATTTGCTCTTGTCTCTTTTATTGCACATATAGTTTGAAAATGATGTACACTCCTCTATCCCTTGCTTATAACGAAGCACACATTTTTCTCTGCCCTCTCACCATTTCTACAGTCAAATAGTCATCCCCCTTAACTTCCTGGGAAACATTGCAGAACCTCAAAAGAACTTAAAAACAGAGTGGTTATGTAGAATGTCATAAAGGCTATGATAGCAAATACCTGGGGAAGGCCATTTCTATATGGGCTGGCCAGAAAAGACCTCTCTGAGGAAGAGAGATTTGAGCTGAGATGTGATGGATAAAAAAAAAAAAAAAATCAGACATGAGAAAGGCAAGGAAAGAGCTACCCAAAAGGAAGGAACAGTATATATAAAGGTCCCTAGGTGGTAAAGAGATTGCCATATTCCAGGAACTCAAAGAAAGCTTATGAAGTCCACTGGAGAGAAGAGTACACGAAATGAACTTGGAGAGTCAGGAAGGCCTGGTTCATACAACACATAATAGGCTGCACAAAGGTGTACCGCCGTGGAGCCATTGCACGGAGTATGACATTCTCTGATCTAAGTCTTTGAAAAAAGCACTGCAGCTGCTGTGTGGGAAACAGCTGTCGGGAGCGTGAGGCAGCAAGAACAACAGTGGAAAGAACTATGGGGAGTGTACTGCCACAGTGCAGGGAAGAGGTATCTGGGATATCATGGGAAAAGTGGATGATAATATATTGAGATAGATGTTGAGATATATTGTGATATATCTTGAGTTCTATTTTAGAAGTAGAAGCAACAGAACTTGTTCATGGATAAGACGTGATTGCAGGGGGGCGGGGCATAGCTGAGAGAAGTGATGTTTCCTCAGGTTCTGGCTCAAGGAACAAAGAGATGGGAAATTGAATGAGACAGGAACTACTAGGAGAAAACCAAGTTTGTGTTGTGAAAGCAAGACTGTGTGTAAGGAAGATGTTTAAACAATGAAAACAGATGATTCACCCAAGGAGAAACGATACACAGAAAAGGGTAGAGGATATGAAACCAATGGCGGGGGATTGTAACTTCTACAAGAGAGAGTGAGAAGAAAGAGGTCAAAAGAAACCATGAGAGGCTGTTGTCCTGGAGCCCAGAAGAAGAGAATATTTCAAGGGAGAAAAATAATAAACTGAGTCTAATGCTACCCAGAAGTTCAGTAAAATGAGACGTGAAAAGTGACCATTGCAAGTGGCAAAAGTGAAATCGTTGGTGACCTTAACGCTAGGCATGCTAGGGAAGTCAGCTTTGGTGTACTGAGGAATGAATTGGGGGTGAGAAACCATAGGCAACACATACATAATATTCTTTTGTTTATTTAGTTTAATTTTTGAATAGGAAATACGTTAATAAGGCTCAAAATGCAAACCCTACAAAGAGTATGCAGGGAAATGTCTCCCTCCCACAAATGTCTCTAAGCCCTACTGCTTTTTCTGAGTATTCTATGCAAATGAACTTGGGGGAGGGGGGGTTTGTTTCCTTTTTACACAAATAACAGTACACTATCTATTCAGTTCTGAGCCTTGTTTTTTTCCTGCTAAAAACAGGTACAGAAATGCACCTGGCTACACCAGGCAGGGCAGTATATCAAACTTATCTTTGCCAGTCTGATAGGTGACTGTGGCTTCTCAGAATATATTTTTAAATATTATATTGAAGTTGTTATTATATCTTTTAATGACTTGAAATGTTTACATGACTAGCTAAAACATTTCTTAATCTTTAAATTCCAGGAGTTTCCAGTAGATACATACTGACTGGTGTTGACCATTCACTATTAGTTTTTCCTAGGACATACTATACTCTCAAAGGGTATAATTCAAGATTTCTTTTATTTCTATAAAATTGTCTAAAGTTGTATCTTCAAATAATTGTTCTATAAGTCTGGTTTTCTTCTTCAGAGGCTCAAATTTTACAAATATTACATCTCCTAAGCCTATTCATCATTCATCCCTTTTTCTTTGATACTTTACCAATTAATTACCTTCATCTCCATATTAATGTTCTCATTCTCATCTTCCTATTATGTCTCTCCTATTATATTATAATGCATCTACTTCCCTGTTTGCTATGTTCGATTTTACCTTTATTTATCTTATAAAGAATTATTCTTTATGAGCTAGCTTGTGTTTCCTCTCCTTTTGCAGTTTCATCGTCTTTACCCTAAACTCTTTTTTTCTCTACTTTGTGATCTTGTTATATAGAAGTGAGGACTTTGCTATGTTTTTCATAATTCATAAAAAATATTTAGACACAATATTCCTGTGCTTCATGGCACATTTTTTGTATTCTTTTCTCCTCCAAGTCCTTCTTTTATATTTGTATTATCTTTCTCTAGCTTTTGCTTCTGTTCTTATTTACTCATCCTTGAATGTTTTCCCTCAAGCTATTGGTAAGATGATCTCTAAGGAAGGGACAAGATTATGCTCCAGGCTAGAGGAATTTTCCTTATGATCTACAATGGTGCAAATTCTTCCAGGCTTTACATGCCCCCAGCCAATGGAGATAAGGAGCCTCATAGAAACTCACAGTGTGGAGTCACCCCTGCCTCACTAACAGTTTCCTGAAAATATGACTGTCCCTGTGACATGCTTCAATGAGCACAGACTTCACCTTCCAACTGAACCATATTAAGGAAAGCTTTTACCTCTTCTCTCACTTTGCTTCCCTTAATACAATAAGGGATTTGCATTTTGAACGTCACAAAGGAGCTCTCAGCTTGGAAAAACATACTCCACTGCTGTCCAAGGACAACTGTGGGGACCTTTTCTCCACTTCCTGCCTTGTTTTCTCTTTTATCATTACTCTTTTGGGACAGCCCTTCCAACTATTTTGTGATTTGGCATTTCTGTTGTTTTCTAATAGGAGTTTGTCTTCTTATTCTTCTTTTTTGGATAGGGCTAAGGTCTTCTAGAATATAGTCATAATGGCTTTATATCACCACTGTCAAACCAGAAGCACAAACAATTCTTTCAAGAAGTTTGACTATGAAGAAGAAGTTTGACTATGAGAATGGATTGTAGCTGGAGGAGGATGTGAGAGTCAATCAAGAGCTTGTGTTTAGATACAGGATCCAAAGGCTGTTGGTTGGCTGCTGAGAATGATTGCGTAGGAGGCAAAGAATGATGATGGGGAGAGAGAGAGATGAGAGAATTTCAGCCTTTTGCAGGTACAATCAGAGCAAAGACAGAGATATGGGGCTCATGCAGGTATGTTTTCAGATCTGGTGGACAGTGTATGAGGACCTTCCCGTATGATGATTACCATTCCTCATTGGGGAAGAAATTAATTGGAACCATTTTATTAAGAAACAGAAATAATTATAAGCTGTTAAGTTTATTTTGATTTATGTAGTTTGGTTTGAGACTCAGAGGGAGAAAAGCAACCAGAAGCCTACTACTTGAGGAATTTGCTAAGCTGAAAATTAGAGTACATACTCATTGGTCAATTTAGGAAAATATCATTAAAAGCTACAGAGTAGAAGAGTCTGTGTTTGGGGTCGGGAAAGGCAGTACAAGGTTTTCCCAAACCTTATCAACCTAGGGTGACAAATCCTCTTTTCATTCCTTCCTGTAAAGTGTGATATTCATTGACATGGGTTACCACCTTTAAAAATATTCCTAATCAGTAATTAACAGAGAAATTGGTGTCTATGTGGGTAAAACTTTTGTTTTCAGTAGCCTGAACGTCATGAAACAAAAGCATCAAAGCAGACATTTCTGGTAAAGTTACTCATAAAATTAGACTAAACAAAATTCCAAGTGACAAATTTATATCCTTTGAGTGTCAGTGCACTTTTTCTCCAACATGCTAGCAGTTTATTTGTGAATATAGGGACTTTCTATACACGACGCTTAACATTGAAGGGGACGAGAAGTCTAAACAAAATATATTAGCTTTCTTTTTATTTTGTTGTGTTTTGGTTTGGGTTTTATTTGCTTTTGTTTTTGTAATTTCTTTTCTTTCTATTTTATTAATACATAAATATGGCATAAGTTTAACATGTATAACATAATGATTTAATGTATGGATATATTGTGAAATGATCATATCAGCTTTCTTTTACTGGTATGTTAATATTTATTTTACTTTTAGACAGATGATTCCATGGCAGGCAGACTCAACAGCACCCCCAGTATCCCCAGCTCCTCATATCAATGCACTTGTATAATTCCCTCCTGTGGAGTGTGAGCAGGACCTATGACTTTAGCCAATACCGATGGAATGTCACTTACATGTTTATGTCACATAAAATTGTGACCTCCATTTTGCAAGAAGATTCTCTCCTTTGCTTGTTCTGAAGAAGCAAGTGGCCTTGATGGAAGTCCCATGTGGCCAGGAACTGAGGACAGCCTCTGGGAGCTGAGGGTTGCCTCCAAACCAACTGACAGCAAGAAACTGGAGCCCTGCACACTACAGCCTCAAGGAACTGAATTCTGCAAACACTCAAGTCTTCAGATGAGAACCCGGGCCAGCCTGGTGCCTTCACTCTGTCCTTGCAGAAGACCAGCTAAGCTACTATGACTGCACTCTTGACCAATAGAAACTGTGAGATAGTAAATGTGTGCTGTCTTAAGCCACTAAATTTATGATAATGTTTTTATATAGCAAATCAAATTAATACAGCTTGATTTTCATAATTGGGCAAAACTTAACTTCATAGAGTAATTCTTTGTTCCCATTGTAACCAAAAAAACTTGAACTTTTTTAGTCCAATTAATAAAGTTGTGATTTCCCATTAAATAATCTTGATCTTTATATTCACAATACAACTATAGCAATTTTATGGTGCAAGTCATGTTACATTATATGAGGTCCATAAATTATCCAGCCATGTAACGTGAAAAATAGAGACATTTATTGAAGAAGATGCAAGATACAAGAAACATTGTACATAGGACAATGATGCCTCAGTCCCCTTCAAAGCAGACACCGTGGGACCTCACACAATTCTCCCAATTGCCATCAGCTTCCTCATTGCATTTTCTTGAATCTCATTGATGGTCTGAAATCTCTTCCCTTTCAAAGGTGATTTGAGTTTTGTGAAAAGGCATAAGTCACAGGACACCAAATCTGTGCTGTAGAGAGGCTGAGTCACCTGGGTGATTTGAAGTTTTACCAAAAGCTCTGCACGCAACATGATGCATGAGCAGGTGATGTCCTGATGAAGCTGCTAATCATGGGTTGCCCACAGCTGCAGCCTTCTGAATCATCTGAATATTTTCCACAGAGGAATGTTCCAAGCTCAACACAAAATCTGATGCAGAGTCATTGTTCTATTCATTCAGTCATTTTTAATGTGACAGCCACACAGTACACATGCTCACTCTATGGTGTCTACCGCCCCCACTGACTGGTACAGTGAAGTTGTCATTGTTTACCCATGCACATTCCAGTCCACTCTTCTTGGCTGCCAGGTTCCATCAATGCCGCTCAAACTGTTCTCATATTAATAATGGCTGGACTTTTTCTGGGAAGACCTCATATACTTTTGCCTTTCAAAATACACAAGGTAACTTTAGATCCAAAGTAGCTGCTAATAAGAGGCATGCACATTGTTATGACTTTATCTTTAATTCTCTCTTGGCTGTGAGTAACAAACCTGCAGAAATACTACTGCTCTGACTGAGAACCACACTGTGTCACAGAAGAAGAGATGAAAAGGTAACCAGCATTAACTCTGTGCCTGTTATATTCCAAACTCTGGTGTAAGTGTGGTACATATATTTTCTCCTTTACTTTTTACAATGACCCTGCAAGCTTAGGGTTAATTCCACCATTTTGCTAATGAAGAAACCAAGGCTCAGGAAGCTGGCATTACATACTTAAGGTATCACTACTTGTCCCATTCTTTTCCCACCCTATCACTTTTATAGACTAGAAAATAATATGCATCTGAATATTGCTAAATTCTGTGCAGGTAACTCCAAGTTGCACTAAAAATATTGATATTTTTAAGCTATTCTTGATGCCACAATCAGTTTGTGTTAATCAAACATTACTAAGTGAGGAAAGTTGTACAAAAAATTCCTGGGTGTGTAGAAAAAATTTAAAAACATTTTTTCCTTAAATAGTTTATATTCTAACAGGCCAGGGTCATTTGAGAAGGGGCAAGAGAGACGGTGGACCCAGGCAAAACAAGAACAATGGGGCAGTGACCAACAACAATGGTATCACCTGGGAGCTTGTTGGAAATGCAGAGTCTCAGGCCCCACCCAGGTCTCCTGAGTCGGAATCTGTACTGGCAAGATTCCTAGGTGGTACGTATTAAAACTAGAGAAGCACTATGTTTGAGAGGTTAAGGATTTCTTTCTCTCTGTGGAACTGAATGTAGTGAAAAGAAAAGAGCTATTTTTTATTTAAATTTTAAATGGAAAAAAGTGCATGGATTTGATTTTTACAGAATATTAAGATTTTCAATATATCCCAAGAAAGAAGATTTTACTAATTCAAACCACGAAAGTGGCAAAACTGCAACAGTGGTTTTCACTGTAGCCCATCTCTTTTCTTCAGTGATTAGAGAAAACAATCATACAGAAAGCAGTGCTGACCGCTCATTGTGCGTCTTGACACTGAAACACTGTCTTGAGAGCCAGGCTGGAAGTTATCTCCAGACCCTGGGGAGGGCGGGGCTAGAGAAGTGACTAGGCAGCGGCTCTCCTGGCAGATCTGGACTAAAACGTCACCATCTCCTCCTCACTTCCAGGTTCCCCAGTGAATATTCATACATCTTGGAAGATGAGGTACAACCGACGCCCACATGCCCTGCCTTCCTGGTCTCAATGAGCAAATGCTCTGTATACCTCTTACCACTGTCTTACCACTTGGGTGTGGGAAAATATGTATTTTATTAAAACAGAAGCATGTTCATTAAGATCTACCTAGAATGTGCATTGTTCAATCTTCCCAAGAAAGTGAATTACAGAAAATTTCATTAAGCTGATATCTCTTTGTTCAAAATAATACATAATTCAAAGCACCTGCTATTCCCCGGTCAATCAGTTGCCTGACTGCTCTTTAATGAAGAGCAGATCATGGAAAGCTAGTGAATTCCAAGTCCAGTTTTTCCATCCTCGTGTGCTACACATGAAGAAGGTTTCACTGTATTCGAGAAGGCAGATCAATGCCAAATGTGGTCTTTGTTTCACGTTCATTTTCAGTTGGTATCTGCACTGCCAACAGACAGCTCAAGTCCCCTTTGTGCACCAGTGCTTGAAGAGTCCTGACTGGGCCAGGACCCACCTGACGCATCGCTAGAAAACAATTTTTAAAGAGGCACAGGTTCTGCCTGAATTGGGACTCTGCCCCAGTGAGACAGGTCATGAGTCTGGTCAAGTATGAGACGGCAGCGCAGGTGAGTCCAGCTCCTTCAGGGACAAACTTCCACAGGTCAGTTATGTCTATATTCCAACGTAAGAACAGACACATTCCAAAGTCAATTCTGAGGACTCCTGGAATGTCTCTTAATTTGAATGCCCTCTCTGTTCTCCTCTGTATGCACAAATAATGGAAGATAACTGTCTGAATGGTCAGCATGTCCCTGACACTAATAAATTAAGATAAACAACTAGCTTCATGGAGGATCTGTTACTTAATGGCCCTGTTATACCCATTTATTCTTCCTCTTCAATCTCTTTGGATTTAAAATATTAATATTCTCTCCAAATAAGAACATAAAAATGTTTAATGTGAAATAAAAGTGGCAATACTTTCATTTATATGGTATGTCACTATATATATAATATAATAATTTTCTTGGACAAAAAATTTATTAATTGAAATGTCATATCTGAGAATAATCTATGGGTGATGTGGTTATATTTGATATTTACTTTCTTAATAACCTTTTCTTCATTGTCAATTGCTGGGATTGAATATGTACTATTTTTATAATCATAAAAATCCAATTAACGTACAAAAAGCTAATCTGATAATCCTCATTAATATGTATATACGAAGAATCAGCTCTTATAAGGTAAGGAAAAATAATGTAAACTCCTGTTCCCTTCAAAACTTCACTTAATTAAATAAAGAAGAAAATGCAGTTGATATCTTAAAAAAAAAAGATTTTCACATTCAACTTTTTGAAAGTTATCTTTAGAAAGAG
The DNA here is from genome assembly GCA_004026765.1 of Micronycteris hirsuta. NCBI lineage: Eukaryota > Metazoa > Chordata > Mammalia > Chiroptera > Phyllostomidae > Micronycteris > Micronycteris hirsuta. The sequence continues at coordinate 6,503 of PVJI01012038.1, read as the reverse complement.
AAGAGTTCATGCCACAAGTCCTTACTGGTTATCTGTAGATGCAATCCCCTTCCTTGACCATCCCTATGAAACTGTATCCCAGTACCCATAAGACATGCGTTGAGTTTTATTCTTCAGATGGACATTAACAACTCTCTTACCCAGAAAGCAACTTCTATATGCCTCCTCAAGTTCTTATTAGCTCATGGATTACTAAAGCAACCTGATCAAAATATTTCTGGAATACCTAAGGGATCTAAAAAGATTATTCCTGAAGAGGCAAGAAATACAATGCTGTTTGCCAGGCACCTAACCACAAGAGCTTAAAGTTTTCCTACTTTGCAGTGAATGTGCTTGTTAGAACAACTGCCAAGTTAATGCCTACGAGGTCCGAATGTTACTTCTTTAACCTAAATTGATATGCAAAACACACAGCTGAGTTCATCAGATTTGGAATGATCCTGATAGAAAACAACATTCTTCATGAAATTTTAACCAGAAGCTCTATTTATTACACATCCTGATAGCTTGATTAAAAGGTTTCTTGCTTCATGTTATGACACTCCTTGCCCTTTGTTCTCCTGTTTTATGATCAGAGAACTCTTTCTTGCCACCATTTGCTAGGTAGGCCATTTGGGGTTAAAAATGTGAGTTTCCAAAGATTTATTTCAAACATTTTTAAGATATTTGGTAGTTCAAAGGCATTATATACCCAAGTGTCAAAGTAAGAATAAAGTACAAAATTTTTTAATCCCAAAGAAAACTAATGTCTTTTGTTCTCCCTCCTGTTAAATTATTTAAGCCCCTTCAGTGTAAAAGTTCACATATCACTAACAGACAAAAAATAGGTTAAGGCCCTTAATTGTCTAATTTTCTTTTTGTAAAAGTTCACATCGAGTATAAGTAACTTGAAGGAGAGTGTTTATTCTTTTTGTGTTCTTATCTATATTCTGATTTAAACCACCACCATCACAAATGAAAGACCTTTTCTCCCCTTTTAAAGAATTAAACTAATAAATTTATTCTCTTTTATGTATAAAACCTACAAATTTTAAAAATTTAGCAAAAAGTTTATCATTTAAAGAAAGCTATTTTCTGCTGTATTTCCATCCAGTCTTTTCACATGTGTGTGTATATGGAGAGAGAGTGTGTCTCATTTCAAAAGTAATGCATATTTATTACACAAAACATTACAACAAAGCATAAATGTAAAAGTTAACCTCCCTCATGAACCCACAAAAAAATCATTTTCTCTCATATTCTAATCATTCATTTATTCATTCAAAATTTACTGAGTACTTACCATATGTCAGTCACCATCCTAGATTCAACAAAAATTAGGGGTGGGGGGAAATGGGGACAACTGTAATTGAACGACAATAAAAAAAATACGGTGCATATTGGTGGAAATGCAGATTTGTGCAGCCACTGTGGAAAGCAGTGTGGAGATACCTCAAAAAATTAAAAATGAATCTGCCTTTTGACCCAATGATCCCACTTCTGGGAATAGACCCAAAGAAACCTGAAAAACTAATTTGAAAGAACATAAGCACCCCTATGTTTGTTGCAGCGCTATTTACAATTGCCATGATATGCAAACAGCCCAAGTGTCCATCAGTAGACAAGTGGATAAAACAACTATGGGACATTTACACGATGGAATACTACTTGACCATAAAAAATAAGAAAATTTTACCCTTTGTGACAGTATGGGCCTGGAGAATATCATGCTAAGTGACATAAGCCAGTCAGAGAAAGACAAATACCATATGATTTCTCTCATATGTGGTATCTAATGAACAAACTGAACTAACAAACAAAATAGAGACAGACTCGGAGATAGAAAGCAGATGACAGCTATGGGTTGGGGAAGGTTAGGAGGTAGAAGGAGCAAGCAAAAAGGAAAAAGGACTCATGGACATGGACAACGGTGTGGTGATTGTAGGGGGAGGGGGCTATCAGGGGGCTAAATGGTAATGGAAAAAATACAATAAAACATTTTTTTTAATTACAGTGAAGAAAACTGACAAAAATCCCTGCCTCCATGATGCTTATATTCTAATGGAAAGAAACAAATATAATATATAAATAAGCAAATTAAATAGCATGTTAGATGGTATTCATTGCTACAGAGAAAAAGCATGAAAAACCCTGCAATTTAAATTTTTGATGTTTTGAATCCTGACTTTTTTCCATAGTTAACTTTACAATATAGTCATTAGTTATGTTAGTATATTATCAACATAAGTTAAAGTCAAATTTCAGCATGTTAGATGAATCATAGTTTACTCAACTATTATCCCATTGTTAAACATTTGCATTGTTTCTAACTTTTCACTGTTTTAAGTAATTTGTCATTGTCCTTCATTATTCTATATATGAATATGTGGTCTTTCTAGCTAGTTTCTGATCAACTCAAATACAAGGATAATGTCATCTTCAATCGTTCTGTCCAAGACTGACCCCTGTACAAAGCTCCCTACTCATCTACACTCAGGGAATGCTTTCTGAATAACAAACACACGTCAACGGTAAATCACAAATTAGTTGTAGAATTATAAGTCCTCAGGGGACACTGTAGCGACATGGAAAGCAGCCAGCAGATTGCTGCAGGCTAAACAAGCCTTGCTAGAGGTAGAATGGAAGTGTGCCATGCTTTGATAAAACTCTGCAGAGACAGAAAGCTTCTTGCCTTTTAGCCATTGTCATCACTGGGGAAAGAGAGTGAATTCTGTTTGAAACTCTGAAGCATAATCCCAGTGATTTATGAAAGCTCTTCAATAGTAAATATTCTCCCCAAAACATGTGTCCTATGTAAAATTGATAGAACAGCCTGAAATGTGGGCAAGACAGGGGGTAAAACAATCTACAGACATTCCTGTATAGAAATGTTTTAAAAGTCTGGTTGATTTCCATGTGTCAGAGCTGACTTACCTGTATCGCTATCTAAAAACACTAACAGAAGAGGGGCCAGATCTTTGTTGAGTAGCTACTGTGTGCCTGATGCTCTCGTAGGCCCTGGAACAGATAATGATTCCTCCTGGAATCATTGCAAATGGAATGGAAGTGGGCAATGGGGAAGGGAGTCAAACAAGTAAATGACTGAAAATTGTGATAAGGGCTACAACAGAAATAAACAAGGTTCTGAGAGTTACTTGTGATAGGTGACAGGTGACTACTTAAAGTGAGAACATTTCTAATGAGAAGACATTAGACCTAAGACCTAAAGGATTAAAAAAAAAAAAAAGTCATCCATACAAAGAAAGGGGAGTAAGTAGCAAGAGGAAGAAGAATGTTCAAAGAAAAGACCACATCATGTGCTTGCCTGTGAAGAAACCAATTTAACCTCAAAATATTCCCCACTATGCTTTTTCATTTTCATAACCTAGGTACTCCCACCCTGATTTCCTGTCTCAGCTTATTTTCAACAGCTTGTTTTCTGATTAAATTTTAACGTGTGCTTTAGTGCCTCAGCATCCTGCTCTCTAACAAAACAATTTATTTTGATGTACTCAGACTAGATTAAGTCCTATGTTATAGAATCTTTTTGCATGTTTTAATTTTTGTCTATAATATCAGTCATACTTGCAATGTGTATGTATGTGTGTGTAGACTTAAATGCAAAAAAAAATTCTAAGCAGGGATGATAGTTACATTCAGCAAACAAATACTAGAGCATTCTAAAATCACAGTAAAGCCTCACTGTAATTTATAAATGTTGATAGTTTCTCAGAAAATCAAGATTCTACATATTTTTATATTACACTGTTACTTATTTATTTGTAAACTATGTTTTAAAAGTGGGAGGCCTTTTTATATTTTCTGATGTAGAGAAAAATCCTCACAGTCTTTAAAAGTTTGTTTTTTTTTTTATTTTAGAGTGGAAGGGAGGGAGAAGAAGGAGAGAAACACTGATTGGCTACCTTGTAGGTTCCCCAACTGGGGACCAAACTCACAAACAACACAGACACATGCCCTAACTGGGAATCAAACCAGCAACCTTTTGGTTTGTGGGACAACACCCAACCAACTGAGCCACTGGCCGGGACCTCACAGCCTTTTTAAACAGTTGGACTCCTTCCAATTTATTAAATAAAATCAATGAGTTAATTATCACAAAATTGATGCTTAAAACTAACCTGTTATGTCAAACATAACTTAAAATTAAGAGGAACAAACACAAGTTTTTCCGCCACAAACATTTTAACACATGAAATTTTCTCATAACCTTTAAACTTTAACCTGTAAACCAGTTCTTGAATTATTATAATAAAATTTTCAACTTTTTAGAAAGTCTCTGAACATTTTAGGAAACAGACATAATTTCAACAGAACAAATTTGATTTAACTTTAGTATCATGGTAAATACTTATGGAAATATTCCTACTTTTTGTGTGTGGTCAATGGAAAGGTTTACTGTGGCCTTTACATTCTCAAAAGCTCTGGGGTCCATAGTTCTCTCCAGGTTTCCATTATGAAAGTAAATAATGTCTCATCTTAATTTTTATTATTTTTTACTAAACAAAATATTGAAGAATAATAATATAATAAATAATTTATCATGCAGGTTTAAGAAATAGAAAACATTACAAGGTATATAAGTGTTGAATCACTATGTTGTACACCTGAAACTAATATAATATTGTATGTCAACTATAATTTTTTTTAATTGTTAGAACACCTCTGATAGTGTTGTATGAAAGATGGTGAGAACACTTCTGATTCGCCTGTGAAGTTCTACAAAACATAACATCAAATACATGTCACCAATTCTGAAATTAAAATACTACATATAAAAGAATTATTCGATGTAATTTGTTCTGAGCCTTAGTTTTCTGAAATGATTTTTGTGTTTCTGAAATTTTATTTAACAAATAATAATATGTTTATAATAATAATAATGCCATATGTTCAAAAATAAATGCTAAAATTCCTTTAAAATATGAAAAAGAATTCTCTAAATTTAAATAAATAAATAAATAATTGAATAAAAAACTTAAAACAAAAGATTTTTTTTTTCCCTGAAGTTTGGGGCCAAAATGTGGGTGCACATTATACACAGTGAAATATGGTAATAGTTTCTCATTTTTAAACAAAGGCATATAAATCCCAATCAGCACTTCCAATTGGCTTCATATAAGCAGTGTCATCTCATTAAATTCTATAACAACAGCCAAAATTAAGGAGCCATCATGTTATGACAAGCCTCTACTGCCTAATCACCAAAGAATTTCCTTTAGAATTTTTGTGAAATATTGGCAATACTTCAAGACTGCCCAGAGAGCTGCTTCTCTCAGCTCAATTTAAATTAATCCTTTGTGTTTCCATGTCCGCTGAAACCTTCACAACTATTGTCAATCCTATACATATGAACAAGTTATCTTCACATTTTGTAAAGGACAATGAAATAATGACTCTTTACTGCCGTCTTTCTCACCCCCAAGGCCTCATACTGATCATGCTAGCCAAAAGACAAAAGAAATATTACTGGCCCATGGGCCTGGTTACAAGGAGAATGTTACTGTTTTTAAGAGTATGGCCTTTTCCTATGTTAAAACTATTCCAAAACTTCAATTTCATAAATTCTTAGAAAGCATTAAACTTCATTAATCGTGTTATGTACCTACGGGCACTGAGTGACACTTTTCCTCATGACATATTTGGCAAAGGGACTCCAGGGTATTCAACTTTTCATAAATCCGAACCCTTCTCAGCCCTAACATTAGTTTATTTATAGACTGATAAAATAGTTTTCCCTAAGAAACCAGCTTGAAAGATAGCGAAAGAAATAAAACTCTCTTTGAAAAAAAAAACTGTCTAAAAATGTAAGTGTTAAGGCTTCTATTTCCCAAGAATGGTTCTACACTTGAACAGCGAGAGTCCTTTATTTCGGATACTTTGTGTTGTGTTTGACATTTGAGAAGCACTTACTTGTTAAATGGTAATACTATCTCCTTTCTATGATTCTTTTTTTTTTTTAAGATTTTATTTATTTATTTTTAGACAGAAGGGAAGGGAGGGAGAAAGAGATAGAGAAACATCAATGTGTGGTTGCCTCTCACGTGGCCCCCACTGGGGACCTGGCCTGCAACCCAGGCACGTGCCCTGACTGGGAATCAAACTGGGACCCTTTGGTTCGCAGCCCGCACTCAATCCACTGAGCTACACCAGCCAGGGCTCTTTTCGATGATTCTTTTTTTTTTTACACATAAAAACTATGTGAAATTTACTTTTTTTAAATTTATTTATTTATTTTTTTAAACTATATTTTATTGATTATGCTGTTACAGTTGCCCCATTTCCCCGCTTCACTCCCCCCTCCCCTTTACCCCCCTTTCCCCTCCCTTTAGTTTTGTCCATAGGTCCTACACATAAGTCCTTCTGCTCCTGTACTTCCTATACTGTTCTAACCTCCCCTTGTCTGTTGTCTACCTCCCATTTATGCTACTTGTTCTGTGCCCCATTCCCACCCTCTCCCCCAACCACTCCCCTGTTGATATTCCTCCATACCTCATATAACTCCC
>PVJI01012037.1:0-53445 GCA_004026765.1 Micronycteris hirsuta | reverse complement strand
ACCGAGACTCTGGTTAAATAACCAGTCCAATCTGTTGAATCAGAATTCTAATCCCTAGTTTGTCTGATCCCAAGTCCATGGGCTTTCTTTTATACTCCAGTGTCCTGCAAATATCAGACACTGAAGAAGCAGGAAATGCAGATGTAATGGTCAGCTGATGAATAACCTGGATCCCATCTTCAACCTTAATTCCCACTTGCCATGTAATATTCACAGTTCTAGGCATTAGGACTTAGGCATCTTTGGGTAAGGAGGTATTCTGCTCACTTCGGGGTCTAAGGCATATTATATGGGGCTTCTAACAAATGTAAATTGGAGAATCACTACAGAATTCTTTAGGGTTTGGGAATGAAGCCATTTCATTTGTCTCAAGTATTTGTTCTCCTGTTGGGAAATAGCTAATGGTTTGACTTGCTGCAAACTCTGATGGAACATCAAGTGAAAATGTGTTGGAAGACAATTCTCTGTGGATCCCTCATGTTTCCGTACATCTTGTTCTTAGGTCTATCTACCAGACTGTCTTTTTAAGGCTGATTCCATAGAAAACAGCCTGGGAAGATAGAAATTATGTGTCCTTTCAGTACAAAGGTTGGGCATATTTGCTAATAGCCCCTTTAAAAGATTGGGGTTTCCTAAGTATAGGACTGCTCAGCTGTGACACAGGCCCACTGTGTGAGTAGCGTCCACTGGGGCCCGTGGAACTTTGGAGAAAAAGGGAACAGAGACAAACACGAAACTTTGTCTGTCTACTCTGCCAAGTCCTTCATCTCTAACCCAGGAATTGTATGTCTCCCACCAGCATCTGTGAAACTGTAGCAGTCTAACGTGTTCGTGTATCAGAGAATAAAATTTCAGACCCTTTCAGTTTATGACAGTTTTGGTGACAAGGACGGGGTGCTGACAGAAACAAGGCTTTCTGGAAGAGGAAAGGACAAGGGCCCTGTATGGGCTGGGTTAGGGCGTCTGAGAAGCCTCCCCAGAGTCCAGTAGCAGGTGCTGTCCCCCAAGTGGTGAATGAAATGGCAGAGTAAGGGTCTCCTACTGTCTTGCCTTTCAGTGAGGCTGACAGCCAGCATGTAGGAAAGAAACAAGCTACCTCATGGTGTATTTATTGTTGTTCACTGCCCTTCAGGCAGGAGGAGGAAGAGCCAAGGAGTCTCTAAATCTAATACAGAGACCTGAGTGGAATGCAGGCATTAGAAGTTCTTCTAGTTGAACCATGATGCAGTTGCTGAAAACCCAAAGTGCCTTGCTCACTAGCACCGGAAGTAAACATCTTACTTTCATGAAGTCCATCTCTATCTGTCTCTGTCTCTGTCTCTATCTCTATTACCTCTGTCTATCTCTATCTCTGCCTCTCCAACTCTGTTCCTTCACTCTCTCACTCTCACTAGAACCCAAACTCACCTATGTCCTGAGTGTACTGGGGAATACCAAAGGGGGAAGCACTCCATCTTCCATGGCCACGGCTCTGTTAGAGACAAGTGTCCAGTCTTTATTCTACACAGACCTGAAGAAGTGGTGCTTGAATCCCACTGATGGGTTTTTGGCAGGGATCGCAGTGGAGGAGACAAGCTAACAAGGTCTACTGCGTGGGGCTTGGCCAGTTTTAAGGATTATTTTTGTTGCTTCTACAAATTGATGTGTTGTCTGCTTGCACATTCTGGCCATACAATTAAATGTGTAAGGAGATTATCCCAATCTAGAAAGAGCCGGAGGTAAAGAGATGCTAGTGAGGCTTTGGGTTTAACATGAGCATTATTCTTCCCTCTGATATCTGAAGTGTTCACTATGGAGACCACATCCTCCTTTATTTTGGCGATTCAGAATTCTCTGTCTCAATAGCCCTGAGAAGGGTTCTGTCAACAAGAGTTGTTGACTAACCCTGGGAAACTCAGGGGTACCAAGCAAACCTTGGGACTAGAAGGATGGATTCACGATGCTCAGTCTGTCGAGCAGCTCCTCATCATCAACAAGGAGGTGCAACACCTTATTGGGTCCTCTGGTTATTGGAAATGGTACAAGTCTCTGGAACTGATGCTTTTGTCAATTGGAGCCTCTAACAAAGGGAGGCAGCCTTGAGGCTTTAAACTTGTGGCCTCTCTGACGTGTCTACCAGGTTCACACCTTTGGGGGAAAAGGTGCTAGATTTCTACTGAACTCGAATCAAAACTTAATGTGTGGGCCATGGAGGTCTTGTGACTCTCTAACTTGACATCCATTTTTAGGTGGCTTAATTTGGACTCAGTGACCAGCAAAATGGGAAAGGCTGAAAAAGCACATTTCTCAAATGGGAATGATATATTCAGGAGTGCACCCCACCTGGCCCCAGTGGCCTCTCAGTTTCACACATACACAAAGTGGAAGGTATTCTTTTGGAGGAAACTTCATTCCTACCTCTTCCACATGAAACGAAACCATTGGCTAATGGGAAACTTGATTCTCAAAGATTCTCTCAAATGCCTGGTCCTGGCTCACCAATGTTAACACTTTTCTTCAAGCTACTAATCAGCTGACTTCAGCCACACCATAGGACAGGGGTGTTGAACTTATTTTCATCGGGGGCCACATTAGCCTCGTGGTTGTGTTCAAAGGGCCAAATGTAATTTTAGGATTGTGTAAATGGAACTACTCCTTAACTAGGGGCAAGGAGCTCAGCGCTGCCACCGGGTAGAAACAAGGTGCCGGGCCGGATAAAACAAGGTGGAGGGCTGGATTCAGCTCGTGGGCCTTGTGTTTGCCACCTGTGCACTAGGAGCTCTTGAACTTAATATGTGTCATGTTTTTGTCTTTTCAGACCATTTATAATGTATCTCTCTCTCTCTCTCTCTCACACACACACACACACACACACACAATCTTTCTTAGCTCCCCTTCTCTTAGACCATAAACTTCAGTGTGCAATTTGGTCAGTGATTGCAGCCCTCCCTGGAAAGGAACATACTTTTTCACCTGCTTCTGTGGGAATTTTCAGGAGTGGCTGGGAGTCAAATGGATTTAATTTAAAAATTCAGAATTCCATTTTGAACTTTATTGGGGATGATGCAACTTTATTTTCCCTAACAGTAATCCCTATCTAGCCTGGCTGATACATCTTCTAGGTGGCAACCTGGCCAGAAGGGGGCCCATGGGAACCGAACTGAAGTCTGCTTAAGTTTTATAGAGCTGCCCTTGAGTGTCTTGTGCTTGACCCCTCTCGCCGAAGAGATTGGATACAAGTAAAGAAAGACTGGGGGAAAATGAAGTTAGAGCTCCTGAAATGGAACACACTGATTTGTGACAAGAGAAAGAAAACAACAACCTGAAACCTGGAGAGGGGCCACCTTTTACCCTGGAAAATATGGGACAGGGAGGGACGTGGATGATCATGGTGTCTTCCTCCAGAAAGACAATGTCCTGGTTTAGCTCTCCCAAACTGTTGCAAATGCCTTAAAATAAACTAACTGCTGGGCCTGCCATTGCTTGTGAGGTGGCTTTGACCATGATTTCATTGCCACTCCCTTTAACCTTAGCTTGAAGTCTATCAGAGACAGCACACCTATCAACATCTCTAGTGTTTCCTGCACCCATTCTCAACAGGGTAGATTAATGCCACCCATCTGGTGTCATGGATGAATGGGACAAATTAGACTGGCTCCCCTCAGGCAGTCCCTCCAACAAGTACTGGACTCAGTTATTCAAAATGTACTACTAATCATAAGACCCCTTAGACACATAAGAACCCACATAGAAAGTACTGTTAACCTGTGCTACCCATGGATATAAATGTCACTGAATGTCCCAACACTTGTACACACTTTTTTTCCCAGGAGGAGCACCACATCTACCCTCAGGATTATACTTCTTTTGTGAAAGACAGACATCCATCTGCTCTCCTCTGTAAAACACAAACCCACTGTATATACAGCACCCATTTGGGACTCCCTCCGCATCTTCCCCATGGGATGGATACAAACATCAAAATGATACAAGTGGGCTACTTACTGTGCCATGAGTAATAAAGGCCCGACCCAGGAGTCTTGTGTCTTCTGCCAGCATCTATATAAAACTGGAAGACCAACTTCTTAGCCACAAGCAGGATAAAAACTTAGCTCCTTCATAGTTATTGGCAAGCTACCATCATGAGCTGGGTCTAAGCACCCCTTCTGACTATGAAGTTGAACAAACAGAAATCTAATGGAAATAGTGCCAATGGATAAGTAATAAGCCAACCTAGAAGGTAAAAGTTAGTTGCATGAGCCAATTACCCCCTTAGCTTTTCTAGTGCTTTATTACTTTCTCTCTTTTAAATTGGTATGACTTTCTGGAGAGTCTCCTATGGTTAGTTGGCTGGGAATGAAGAAACGGGAAGCCTACTTTATTAGCTTTTCTTGATATGTTAACACAAGCTGAAGTGGACTGAAGTGGTATACAGCCCCATTTCAGCGTGACTCTGAAATCTTCCCAGTGGGGAGGATCTCTTCACTTGGAAAGAGAGGAAGAACAAAACGAGGTCAGCTTCTATAGTGATTCCTGCCTAAGACTTTAGTCCATATGTAGAAGTTCTACAAGTGGGACAAGGGCACTAGAATAGCCACATCTTATGGGATGCTCAGCTAACAATGGCCTATGTGTTTTACAGAAACCAATAGCCCTAAATTCTCAATAACTTTCAAATCTGATCTGACTTTCTCTGGCTTGATTTTGTCTAGGTACCTTACCAAACCTGCTCTTCTGTTATGACATATGCATTATAAACTAACTTCTCCAAATAAGTTATCTCAGTGTATTCAGTTCATTCAACAAGTATTTTTTTTAAGCTGTTACAATTTGTTTAGTATTGCCTTATGATTAAGGGAATGGATAGATGCACAGGCCAACTCCTGTCCTTATATCATTGGAAACTATAGAATGTTTTACCATTCATTCAGTAAAGACTTCACTCAAACTGCTAAAATCTTTGAATCTGAAGGAAATGCTGACAGATCCACAGTTGGAATAACATCTTTTAGGGTAGCAAAAAGGCAATATTAGCCTAAAGATATTCCAGCACCAATAGACTGCCACCCCCTCTGAACCACCTAAATGCAGTTAAATATAGATATTAAACCATAAAGTCATATTTTGTTTAATTTGGGGTTCTTCATGTTTCTTACTGACAGCGTTATAAGCTGTTCAGTTTCTTCTCTGAAAAGTTTGAATGATGGTGTCTCTAAGAGATTTAAATTTTTAACTTTGTATTTCTATTTCATTTAATAAGCACTTTTCATAAACCATCATTTCAACTCTTTGCTCAAGAAAAGTTTTGTTATAACATTTCACCTAATTTTGGAAGACTTTTTATTTTAAAAAACTAGTCTCCAACAGGCAAGGAAATTATCATCTACTGCAATATTAACTAGAATGAAGTTAAAAATAGTACAACTTATTTTATAAACTGGCATTTTCTTTACAATTCTTCCCAATGTTTTTCTTTCTTTTTTTTAGCAATTTATGTTATAATTTTTAAAAAAAAACTTCACAATAATGATATAACTGCTGTGCAGCTAGGTTATAATAATTGCATAGCAAGGATTTCCAAGCATCTCACTCTTTGTGCAATATCTTTTTCTACTCCCTGAGAGAAGCTTATTGTGTAATAATTACACATCTTGTTATACCTTATTACTTTAGTATTGTACACTCTTCTCTGTTACTTTGTTAGCAAAGAGGATGGGATGCAACAGAGGACTCATAGCAAGTATTGAGAGGAATAAGCCCATAATAATTTCTGGCTCCAAGCAGAAGTGTTGATTATGATTAATATAATTAGATTAGACTAATGAGAAAGAAAAATACAAGTAATATGTTCAAGTCCCTCCACATTTCCCTCTTCTTTCTATCCATAATGAAAGACTTTTAGTAGAAAAAAGCTGAGAACAGTCATGTTAAGGAGAGCTGGGGCGAGGGAGAGGCATAGAGATAGGAATCAGGGCAAAGGATCCCTTTCTTTCTCCGTGTCTAACTTCCTTCCTATCAAAATCTGGTTATCACCCACACAGAAAATTATAAAAATAATACATATGCTATCTATGGTTGTCTTCTCCACATCCCAATTTTCAGATCTTCTCTCTCATATATTTCAGTGAGTTAATTGCCAATGATTAAAACGTGCCATCTCAATTTCCACTGTAATAGCTGAGACTTTGTTCCTTATGATCAATTGAGTCCTAGCACACAACTTCAGTGATCAATAGGTAAGATAACAGCTGGCCATACAGAAACTCACTTACTCAAATACTATTTATTAAACGCCATTATGGCCCAGTCACTGGTTCAAGACAACGCATTTATTGGGGAGAAAGATAGATATAAATTCATGTAATAGCGAAGCTTCAAGTGTGGAAGGAGATAAATGCTGAACAAGAAATTAATGTGAAAAATGTCATGAAGCAGAAGTCCAGATGGGAGCATGTAATAGGGACCTAAAATACTCTGGAGCGGGACCAATTGATTTAGAGAAAGCGAATAAAGTCTTCCTGGTAGAACACTTTAATCATTGTAGCCTAATAGAAGTTAGCAAAAATGTTTGGGGGTGGGAAAAGAGAGTAGATAGAGATTAGAAACAACGATTCCACAAATAAAACATGTGCAAAGAGGTGGAGAAAAGCCTGCTGCAATCCATGGACTTAAAAAGGGTTCATATATAATGGGATCATTGAGAACAAGTGGGGCGTTCTTCAAAGGAGTTTCTTAAATCTCGGTCCTAAGCCCTTTTTTCCTCTCCTTTATGCTGTTTCTATAGCGTCAAGGGATCATGGCTTTTACTATGACCTACAAGAAAATGGTTCCCAGTTCTATTTCAGTAGATCAGATATCTCTGAATTCTACATCGCTATATATTACTTCATTGAAGGTCTTCAACTGACTGTTGCAAAAACACCCCAAAGTCCATATGTATAAAATCATCCTCATCATCCTCCCCTGAAAAGCATCCTCTTCTAGTGTCCTCTGTCTTTCTGTTATCTTGTCTCATAAACCAGAAAATTAGGAGTCATTTTGGACAAGTAAGTCTATCTTCCTTTCCTACCGCATCCAATCCATAATCAAATATGTTCGTTTTACCTCTTACTTATCTCTTGAGTGGATCTATTTATCTCCACCTCCATCATCACCACCTTAGTCTGAGTAATCATCAGCTCACTTCTAATAGACTTCTCGGCTCTCTTGCATCCATTTTCTAGTCACACCACGTATTTTTCTCCAAATCGCAACACTGAAATTATTCCATACATTATAAATTATTTACTTCTGCTTAGAATGGAGAAAGCTGAGAAGAAAATAATTTTCACCCGTACAAAAAAAACCAACAAGAATACTGGACAATATTGAAATTCACATATTTTCTTGAACTACTTGTAGAGGAAAGGTCATAGGACAAAGAACTAACCTGAGATCTAAGGAAGACAGGTGCACTCGAAGAGAGACATGATGCTAACTTTACCTTACCTGAGGTAGATGCCACGGTGTAGTGGTAAGCATAGTTCAGCTAAATTTTTTAAGGACTTAGTAAATTTCTTAAAAGTTTTCATTTTTGAAGTGTGAGCTAACAAGAGAATAGAACTCCTAGGGAACACAGATACATGGGTACAAAAGAGTCCAAAGAAAGCATCACTTTTGGTGCTGTGGGAAGAGGGAAACAACAGGAACCATGAGAAAGACATGAACATCACCACCACCTCGTCCCTGTCTTCACCATTGAGCAAAGGTCTTACAGTGCTGTGAGGAGGGCAGCAAACAACAGCCTTCTTAGCACACTGTTAAAAACTCATTCCAACAATCAGTTGGCTGGGTAGTATTTTTATGCTTGGTGGAAATATGAGAGACCAGGCATGTGATCATAATGGACTTCTAGTTAAAATAAATTTCTGACTTATAGAAGCATGTTCTAAAAACACAAGCTGACTCTTTATAAGTTTAAAGAACAACTCATTGCCTTTGGGGGAGGGCAGCAAGAAAAAACCCTCTACACTCAGGGTAGTGGCAAAAACTGTGCTGTGCCAAGAAGTAAAGCTGGGGAAAGGCCAGGGCACTGAGAAGGCCACACACACCACCTCAGTCCAAGGGCAGAGTGCTTCCAGACTGAGGCTTCATCATTAAAAGAGAAAAATAACTCCATACTTCCCCCTACCGCCAAGCTTAAAGGGTTGGGGTAACAAATAACAAATATGGACCGGAAAAAAAATAGCTGGATAAGAGCATGAATAGAGTCTCTCTCTTATAGAACAAAGGAGACACCAGTAAGATTGGAACATATATTGAGAAAACTTATTTTGCAAAACAGCTCTTGCCTTAAACACAATGTTGGAGAAATTTGAAATCAGTTGTACACTTATAATAACCACAGCAATAACAAGCCTCAAGTCTTCCTCAACTCTGAAAATACAGACTCTAAATCTCACACTTATGTCCTAGAACAAGCGAAGTTATGACTAATTTTAGTCATAAAATCTCAGTCTCTGCGGCTCTAAATATGATGTTTAAATTTCAACAACAACAAAAAAATGAGGCGTGCAAAAATCAAGAAAAATCAATGTAATAGCAAAAGACAACACAGTCTCTTTGATTTGAACCAGATTCAAACATGGTACCAATGTTTGAACTGTCAACACACAAAAATCAAGTGCCGTAATGGAAAAGATGGGAAAAAGCTAAATGAGATAAGTTATTTCAGCTTAGAGATAGAAAATATTTTCAAAAATTGATCAAAATGCTATAAATGAAAACTAGAACAGAGGTGAAGATTTCTTTCAATGAGTACGTAAGGAGACTCAATATAGCCAAAGGAAAAATAAGAGAAAAATATAGCATAAACACAAACACACTGCAAAATACATGAAGCAAAAACTAACAAAGGGAGAAGTAGAGAATTCAACAATAACTGTTGGGGACTTTAATACCTCACTTTTAATAATGAATAGAATAACTGAGCATAAGATGGACAAGGAAACTGAAGACTTAAACAACTATAAACCCTCTAGATCCAGCAAACAACAATGGAGCACTCCACCTAATTATCAGCAGAACACATATTCTTAATTGCACATGGCATATTCTCCATGACAGACCATTATCCTGGGCTATAAAACAAGCCTTAATAAATTTGAAAGCATTGAAATACAGGTTCTCTCTCACCAGAATATAGTAACATTAGAAATCAATAAAAGAAGAAAATTTGGGGAATTTACAAATATGTGGAAATTGTCACAATCTTAAATGATAACAGGTCAAAAGAATAATCAAGGAGAACTAGAATATACTTTGGTATGAATAGAAATGAGAAAGCAATGTACCAAAATCTATAAAGTGCAGCTTCAGCAGTGCTTTTGGGAAAGTGAAAGCTGCAAATGCCTATAATAAAAAAGAAAAAAGGTCTTAGATCAATACCATAGTATTCTGTCTTAAAAAACTAGAAAAAGAAACACAAACTAAACCTAAACCAAGGGCAAGAAAAGAAATAATAAAGGGTAAAATGAAAATAAATGATTTAGAGAATAGAAAACTAATAGTGAATCTCAAAGCCAAAAGTTGGTTTTTTGATAGGACTGACAAAATTGAAACCTTTATCTATATTGACCAAGGGAAAGAGAGAGAAAATTCAAATTAGCAAACTCAAAGACAGCAAAGAGGACATCACTACAATCCCTGTGGAAATAAAAAAGATTATAAGAAAATAATATAAATAACTATATGCCATCAAACTAGTGAAGCAAATCAAGAAGAAATAGAAAGCCTTAATACACCAATTGACAAGTATACAGATTAGTTAGTAATTTTTAAAAAACTTCACTCAAAGAAAAGTCCCAAAACCAGATGCTTTCATTGGTGAATTCTACCAAACATGTAAAGAAACTCTTCAAAGAAATCAAGATGGGAACACTTCTCAACTCACTAAATAAGTATTAACCTTTTATTAAAACCAGACAGATTTTGCCCAAGAAAACAGTAGACCAATATTTCTCATGAATATAGATGCAAAAGTCCTCAAAAAAATTTCTAGCAAAGTGGATTCAGTAACCTGTACTACAGTAACATGAATTACAAGTGTGCCCTGCTTTTTGGAAGCTTGCATGTGTCACTTCAGTTTATGAAAGACCTATATTAGTACCTGTTTTTGCTGACTAAAAGAAACCCAAAGAGGATTTTACTTTTAACAAAAAAAAAAAAAGCCAAAAGCAAAAATATTGTTCAGCATTTGTTGTGCATCGAGACGTTATAAAGGCAGCACCTACCCGGAGCAGTGAGAGCAGCACCACCAAACTCCTTTCCCGAGAACTATGCTAAGCATGTCAGCGTCACGGTGCCATGGCTTTGAACGGTGTCTATGAGCCACTCTACTTTATCTAGATTTATTTTGTGCATCTGTCAGCAAGATGTATCCTACAGTATCAGAAAAGCCTAAGAGAGCTTGTAAGGGAATTAACACTTAGGATAAAACTGGATATAACTGTGTATTTGGTATGACTTGGCAAGATAGGTTTGGGTCTGGGAATGCTCAAAAGTTTGTCCACATATATTAATGATATATGCTTTTGACTCTGTGCTACTTCAACTTACAAAAGCTTTCATAAGAATGTACTACTTTTGAATAACTATAACTAGGATTTACTCTAGAATACAAGATTTGTACAATGCACAAAAATCAATCAGTGTAATACATCACAATAGCATAAAGTATAATAATACCTAATCATGTCAATAGATGCAGAAAAAAACCTGAGAAAGCCTAACACTCTTTCACAGTTAATACTCTCAACACACTAAAAATAAGAGTCTTCCTCAACCTAAAAAGGGCATATACAAAAATGCCCATAGCTGGCATCCTACTAACTGGTGAAAAACTGAAAGCTTCTCTCCTAATATCAGGAAGAGAAGAAGACAAGAATGTCAGGTCTTGACACTTCTATTTAGTATTGTGCTGTAGGGTCTAGCCAGGACAATTAGAGAAGAAAGATAAATAAATGGGATCAGATTGGAAAGAAAAACAATCTCTCTTTGCAGATGACATGATATAGAAAATCCTAAGGAAGTCACCAAAAACCTATTAGAATTCATAAACAAGTTCAATAAGTCTACACGATCAACATACAAAATTAAATCACATTACTATATGGTAGCAAGTAACATTCAAAGCGTGAAATGAAGAAAACAATTTCTTTTATAATCACATCAACAAGAATAAAATATTTTAAGTATAAATTCAAAAAATAATTGTAAGATTTGTACAGTTTAAACAACAGAGTATATTGGAAAGAAATTAAAGAAAATCTAAGCAAATAGAAAGAAATCCCAAAATCTATCTACAGATTCAATCTCTATCAGATTCCCAATTAACATGTTTTGTTTTGTTTTGTTTTGTTTTAGCTGAAATTGACATCATCATTCTAAAATGTATATGGAAATTCCAGGAACCCAGAATTTCCAAAGAAATCTTGAAGAAAAAAAAGCACTAAGTTGGAGGACTCATGCTTCCTGGTTTCAAAACTTGCTACAAAGTTATAGCAGTTAAAACAGTATGGCACTGGCATAAGGACAGACACATAAAGCAATGAAATAGAGATCTCAGAAATAAACCCTTTTAAATACACTCAGTTGCTTTTTAACAAGGGTACCAAAATCATTCAATGGGCAAAGGAGAATCTTTTCAATAAATAGTGCAGGAGAAATTGATCATCCGCATGACAAAGAATGGGTTTCAACTTCTTCCCATACTATATACCGTGAACTTAAATGTAAGAACTAAAACTATAAAACTCAAGAAAATGAGAGAGTAATCTTGTCACTTTGACTTAGGTTATGTTCTCTTAGATATACCACTAAAATCACAAGTGACCAAAATTATGTATTGGACTACATCAAAATGAAAGCCTTTTTTGCTGCAAACTGCATCATCAAAAAGTGAAAAAACAGTCCCCAAATGGAAGAAAATATTTACAAATTCTGTATATAATGAGACTTGTATGTAAAGAACACTTACAACTCAACAATAAAAAAGAAAAATAACACGGTTTGAAAGTTTGTATACTGTGTTTCTAGTGTTTACAAACTTGATGCTTTAACATCTGCCCTAAATGCATGTGTTGGACATGCCATAGTCTAGACAACTTGATTATATATCTGAATCACCTGCCTCTCTTGGGGCTCCTCTTCCATAGGGTGCAACTTCCAAATACATACCAATCAATCCAGAGTCCACACCTTCAGCTATCTCCTTTATCAGCCTCTCACACACGAGGCCACTGTCCACCTGCCCTAATCAACCTAGTAGCAATAACAGAGATAGTCTCTATGTCCCAGAGCCTGCTGAAATTATTCAAACTAACCAATCCTACACTTGCTTCCCCTACCTTATCTGTTTCTTCCTGTGGAAATGGCATTTGCTTGCCCACAGTTCCCCCATCTCATCTTTGCCTCATGACTGACCTTGGTGCTTCCCCATTGGATCTTTCCCAGCATGGCATGTTCCCTCCTCTTGAAAACTGTAACAAACTGCTGCCTGGCTGGTGTGGCTCAGTGGATATAGCACCACCAGTGTAAGAACCAAAGGGTCACCAGTTCAATTCCCAGTCAAGGCACATGCCTGAGATGCAGGCCAGGTCCCCAGTAGGGGGCGTGCGGGGAACAACCACACACTGATGTTTCTCTCCCTCTCTCTCTAAAAATAAATAAACAATCTTTAAAAAGAAAAGAAAACTGTAACAAACTGTTTCTTCAATGATAATTATCTCTCGTTCTAGGGACCTTATTATACCTCAAAATTTTATTAATACAGTATATATTTTAAAATAAAAAAAGAACAGGCCAAGAATTTGGATTGATACATCTCTGAGAAGATATACAAATGGCTAAAAAACCATATAAAGTTAAACATAATTATTCATTAGGAAAATGCAAATGAAAATCACAATGGGGTAACTATTTCACATCCACTGAGATGGCTATAATAAGAAAGACAAGCAATAGCAAGTGTTCACAGGGATGTGAAGAACTTGGACCCCACATAAAATGCTGGTGGGAATGTAAAATGATGCAGCCACTAGGAAAAATCATTTGGTAGTGCCTCAAAATATCCATCATAGACTTAACATGTGACCTGGTAAATCCATTTCTATTTATATACCCAGGAGAAATAAAAACACATGCCCACCCAACATTTGGACATGGATGTTCATAGTGGCGTTATTAATATTAGCCAAAAGGCAGGAACAGCCCCAATGTCTATCATCTGATAAATGGATAAACTATGTGGTATATCCATATAATGGAATATTATTCAGCCATAAAAATAAATAAAATGCTACAGCATGAATGAACCTTGAAACATTGCCCCATGATTCCATTTATAGAAAATGTGGAGAACAGGCAGGCCATATAGATACAGAAAGTAGGATAATGGTTGCCTGGGGCTGTGAGGTAAGGTTGGAAGTTACTGCTGATGGGGATGGAGTTTATTTGGGGGAAAATAAAACGTAAAATTAGATTGTGCTGATAGCAATCTAAATTTTAGCGAGTCCACTAAAAAATGAGTTGTACTCTTCAAGTGGATGAATTGTATTATATGTGAATTATACCACTCTAAAGCTGTTAAGACTATTAGAAATCCCTTTAACATCCAAGTGAAGATGCCAAGTGCCTAGCTGTAAATATTAATTTGATAGACATTTGCACACAACAGAATAGATACGAGCTCTCAGAGGGAGGCAAGAAGGTGAAACCAAGGGCTCAGTTGACTTGCTTTACTTTGCTAATTCATCAAAGTGGGTTTTTTTCAAACCTTGAATGTCTTCCTTACTACTTCTAATAAGTACAATTTGATTGTATGTATCATAATTGCAGTTGCTATTACATGTTCATTGTTAATAGCTCACTTTCCTGTAGGCTTTGCCATTTCAGTTGGCTTTAAAAGTGTCTTAATGGTATTATAAAGGTGGGCAAGACGATTGGCCTGTTTGCAGACAATGTGCCTATTTGGGGAGCAGAGGAAAGAAAATCAGAAAAGCGGAGAAGAGAGGGAGTAATAGAAATAGTAATAGCTTAATAACTCCACTAACATTTTTTTTTATTAGGGCTTTCTATGTTTTGGCCACCACCCAGTGAGTGAGATATCTGGCAATTGATGCTGGGGCATGGGGAAAATGGAATCCACCAAATCATTAGTAACTTCAGCGACCAAATTCCAAACATAATCATTCCTCTTATTCATTTTTAAATGTGTAACTGTATCTAACAGGAGAGACATTAAGTAATTTGATTTTTATAATAATGGGGAAGCTAGTATTTTTCATTCATTTATGGTATATTGTTTCCTCAAGGACAGTTTTCAAGAGCAATAGATGCATCGGAAATGTCAGCTGAGTACACAGTAGCAGGTCCTCACAGGGGTGCTTTCCTCTAAGTAGAAATGCGGAAGACCTTTTGAATAGAATTTCAACTGTGCTTTAATTAACTTGCCTGAAGAATACAAGTGTAATTCAAAAAAAAAAAAAGTCTAGTAAAGTTGTTTAGGTTCGTGTTTGAGCAGCTAATAATCAAAAAGGGGAAACCAACAAGACTGGGGACAGGTGAATTTCACTTAAGGCAACTGAAAAGTTAACCACTTAACTGCATTGATGTGCAACATCTCACAATTTCAAAGAAATCATCATGCCTAGTTATTTGGGCATTATTCCTCACATTTCGGCTTTATGTTTTTCTTTTCTGTTCTCACCTAGCTCCCTAAATAGTAGGCAGAGATTATGTGAGAGCACTGAAGTATATACACGTATTTAAAACTGGAGATCCAGAAATATATTAGATCAAAATGGCAAATCAGAATTTTCAGAAGAGATGGGCAGATAAGGTGTAATTTTAAAAACACATCATCTGTTTATATTGTGAGAGAGGAAAAAAACTACTGTTCTTGTAAGAAAAACTATGAGGAATAAAGTTTAGCAACATTTTATTGACCAGGAGGCATGGTTAGAAGATATCAGGAGTCTTTCATAAAGGGAACATACTTAGGCCAGAAATACTAGGAGATGTGTACATAAAATTCTAGGTTTTATGTAAAGGGAAAAATGTCTTAGGAAGTTTGGAAACACTAATTTAAATAAATTACCTCTTCATTTATAGATGTTATAACTTTGAATTTTTATAGTTCTTCTTCCCTTCAAGTATATGTATACATAACACATATATGCATATATAGATAAGTGTTTTAATTTTATTGAGACAATTTAAAATAACTGACCTCATCATTTTTCATAAAACATTTTCTACAGTATATGTTATGATATAATAATTTAAGACAATGTTAGACCAATATTTTCTGTCCCTCCCAGTGGGGGAACATGTCTGGTTATTAGGAGATATTTCGAGATTAGAGCATCAATAAAAAAAGAATCATAAGTACCTGCCCTATTTAACTGCTTACATCTGGTCAGACCAATACTTTAAGTAATTCAGAATAATGAGACTCTGATTAATGAAAAATCTCTAGAGAAAACATGCCTATAACCTCAACCACAACAGCCTCTACTTTATACTTAAGTGGAATCACTGTTGATATACTGTATTTGCAACCCATTTCTTTTTATTCTCTTCTCATGGAAGGCAGAAATTTATTTACTGACCACCATCTTTCAAATAACATCTATACTACACATCACATTTTATAAACATTTTTAGAATTAAAGAAACACAAAAGAAGTCCTATTAAAACTTCATTGGTTTTGGGAAAGTACATCTTCAATCTAAGTTCAGTCTAAGTTCTCCACTTATTAAATGTGTGGATGTTACTGAACTTAGCCTCTTGGTAATAAATGGCCATAGTCAGATCTATGTCAGGGTCATTGCAAAGATTAAAGGAGAAAACACAAATGAAGTGTCTGGTACATCATAACTGCACATAAAAGATACCTCTTATCAATAATATGCATCAAAATTGATAAGGATTTCGTAGACTCTCCCTGCTTCCTCTTTTGTCATTTGTAAGGAAAAAAAACCCGCTATTAAGGTAATTTTTTTTCTAACACCAGTCAGCTCATGGATGACCGTCAGTACCAGAACCTAGCCTCCTGACTCCCCCCTTCACCAGCCTCCAAAGGATTTCCATTTCACGCAGGAAAAATTCCAAATTCCTTAGCAAGTTATAGGTACCCTAAGTGAGCCCTGTCTACCTGTCCATGCTCATTTCCTATTGCGCAGCCCACTGTGCTGACATCTTAGTTTGCATAATCACCCTCATGTCTTATGGAATATCAAAATCTCCCGGAATTCCCAGACCACCCCCGCCTTTCCCTCTTCCATGCCACACTGTGTTCCATACAGCCTTCCATCATAACCCTGTACCTGGGCTGCACTGGCTTGTTTCTGTGTCTGCATCTCTCCACTAGCAAACAAGTTCTTGCAGAAAAGCAACTGAGTTGGTAGCACTCCTGTTTCTGCTCTTGTTTCCATCCTTGAGATGTTGTCGACAGAGAAATGCAGGACAGTTTGGAGGTGATCATTTTGTTGTGAACCTTCAACAACAGCTGGGAGGGTTCCAGTTAGGTCTTCTGAACAAATGTATCTCTAAGCATCATGGGAGACAGGGGGCCCATGGCAGGTATTCAAATAAACTTAAGTGGAGTCAGATGACAAACATTTGTTCTCTTAGGAATAAAATGATTCTACGTGAACATGCTCAGTTGGGGATTTCCTCTGCTTTTGTTTACTTTTCATCTTATTTATACTTATCCTAATTGTTATTACTTTACTTTTATCTTTAATAAGCACACTGTGTTTTTAAACTTTTCTTGCATCTGTAATTGCAGAAGTAGACTTTTTAGTACATACAGTATGCTCTAAATTTTTGGACTGTTATGTATATCTCAGACCTACTTGGTAGCTGATCTACAAAGCTTTATTTGCCCTCCAGGAAAGTCTCTTTTTTGTTCTTCAAATCTCTCTGTCTCTCTGTCTCTCACATACACACCCACACACAAGTCTTGGTTGATTTCTCCCTCCTTACTCTGTTACGGAGCTTCTGAGCTGCTACAGAGTGAGTGACAGGAAAAAGGGAAAAAAAAAAAAAAAACACCAGAAAAGATCAAAAGCACGTATGATATGGAGATAGAAAAAAATGAAAAAGAAAACATTTAAGCAAAAACTGAAATGAGTGAGTGGCAGGACTGAATTATGAGGTGTTGGCATAGGTCCAAAAAACTGTCCAAAAACAAAGACCAAAATAATATAAATGTTTGGTTGTGAATTTGAAGAGGAAGGAAAATCAAGGGCATGTCAACTGTATATCAAAAAGGTCCTCTTGCCCCTAAAGGTAGAAGGACAAATGTCCATAACCTCTATTCTGAGTTCATGTAATTGACTTTGTACGTGGGTACACATGTGCACACAGCTATCTGATAATTACTTTCTGATAGTTACTACTATTTAGAAAATACAGAATTTAGGTAACTAAAAGATTCTTAAAGATGTATCATGCTCAGAGACTTTTTTCATGAAGCAATTTTTAGGCTCACAGGAGCTAAATTAAGTAAGCTAATAATTTAGTGGCCTTTCAAAATAATCTTTAAACCATTTTCTTTCAGATAGACTTAATGAAGAAGGAAAGACACTAATTTTCTATTAACAAGCATTGTATTCACATATAAAGTAAAAAAGACTGTTTTCTAATTCTTGAGGTTTACAGTCTACCTTCAGTTTTCTTTTCAGAACCAGGTGTGTTTTGGGAAACAGCACAGAAAAGTGCTGGTTCCCATTTTTTATTTCCCAATTTTACATTTATTTCCATAATGATTAAAATTTAGATAATAAAAGAACATCACTTGTTCCCAGTAACTAGCATTGTATGCAATCATTATTCTGTTTCAGAACTTGAGCTGTTGGTGACTGCCAAGTTCAGGTGACTGTCTACAAGCTAGCTTCAGAGTTGGCTGGCAAAGAGTGTTTTTTTTAATAAATTTCCATTCAGGGCATCACCACTTTGGTGGGAGCAGGACCAATATTCATTTTGCCAATAATATAAGGAATTGCTTGTGGAAACCTGAGTTTTTTGGCACAGTATATTTGATTTATTCCACTGAAGTTTTAGCGCCCCTTACAGATTAACACCCCTGGTGAGAACCAGCTGGCCCTTAATCCAGTTTGTCCCTCACTCAGAGGGCATTTGCTATTCACCATTGTGCTGGACTTTTTAGCACATGAAACAAGAAATAGAACATGTAAAGCTTAGAAAGTGAAAAACAAAATTGTTAGTATTTTCAGATGCTATGCTTACTTACCTACAGACAAAAAATCCAAGTGAATCTATACAAACAAATGCAAAGGTTAACAAGATCATAGGCTGAATGGTGTTCCTTTACGCCCTCACCCAACAGAGATAAAAACTACTAAGATCTTTCCACTCAGAAGGCATTAATGTAACCAGGAATCAGTTTATCAAAGCATATAGAAGGTCTTTATGAAAAATTTAGAAAATTTATTGAAAAATATCAAAGACCTACCTGAATAAAGTGGATTATGCATAAGGATATGAATACTCCATATTTTAATAGTGTCCACTTATCTCCAAATTAATCTGTAAATATAAGACAACTCCAAGCAAACCCCAAACTTTTAAAATGGAAATTCTAATTTTAAAATTTATGGGATGGTGAAGCGTCAAGAGCCAGTGATGTAAAAGAAAAGGATGAAGAGGTTAGCACTCACGAAATTATGGTAATTAAAACTGTGTTGTATTGCCATAGAAACAGGCTAAATTAAAGAGCTGTGGAAGAACCCCAAGTGGAAAAGGAAACAGGGATCATGATAAGCAGGACCCTATGTATCAATGAGGGGAAGGATGAAGTAAATTGTGCAGTTATTTGTCATTCTAAAAATTTTAAATTACATTTCCCTTCCTTCAATCCTCAAAAATACATTCCAGATTGATGAATCCCGAAATATGAAGAGTAAAACATTTAGAAGAAAATGGACAGACTTATGACCTCCATATGGAGAGCAACTTTTGAGAGACACAAAAAGCCCAAATCATAAAGAAGAGCATCGATAAGTTTGATGGCATTACAATAAAAGTTTCTTTATGACAAAAATTTGCACAGACTGAAAGAAATATGCAATGCACACAACCAACAATAATTAGTGCTCAGAATAAATCAATCAGTAAATGTATAAATCATTAAAAAAAGACAACCAGCCAAAAGGAAAAAAATCAGCAGTGGATATGAACATGCATTCAATTCATGGGAGAAAATAATTCATGGGCCCAACAAACATTTGTAAGGTCCTCAACTTCAGTGCTCAGCGGGCACAGCGGGGAGAGTGGATTCATTCATTCTGTATCCATTCCTCCCATTTAGAAAGAGGAGAAAGCTAAATGTACATTTCTAGACCCTCTCTGTAAGTATTCCAGATGGAAATTAGGTCTGTCTCTAATTGTACACAGGAGAGATTCAAAAAGCAGAGAGAAGAAGGGGTCATTTTCCTTGTCCTTTCCAGCTGTTTTTTGCAGGCACGTGGTAGAAAAAATGTGATCCTGCCCCGAGACAGGCTTCTAATTCCATTCTCTAGCTGCCTGGGTTGTGAGTGTTTGCAGCACTTCAGTGATAGAGGAGGCCCTTTAGTGGTGACTTTCTGGTCATTGATTGGCAGCTATGGAGTGTGTGATTTCAACTCCTGATTTCCAGAAGTGGGTTGGAATCGGAAGTCATCTAAAAGGGCAGTTCTGCTTTGCTCTGGCATTATTACTCTAGAGGGCTCCCAATCTATCAAATGCCTTTTTCTCAATTGACCCGGAGAGTCTTTTTTTTTTTCCCTGCACTGAACACTGATTGATACAACAGTTAAATGTTAATTAAAATTATGCCCATTTCACAGCTTGCTTATAGACAAAAATTTTTATTTTTTATTTAATAATAACTAAGCATTGCTGAGGAGAGCTGGAAGTAGTGTGAATGAGAAAGCTATCAATTGTCATTTTCAAGATCAAAAAATAGAGAACCAGCATTACAATTCAGTGACCAAGGGCATAGGTTCCAGATCTGGGTACATAATTGTTTGAATCATGCCTCTCCTACTCACCTTGGCAAGTCCCTTTATCTAAATGTCAGTGTCCTCAGCTCTAAGATGTAAAAAATGATAGCTACCAATAGTGTGAGAATGAAATACAATAACAAATATTAGTTATTGAGTCTGAAACTCCATAATGGTAGACATTATCAGGTTGTATTTCTATGAAATGAAATGGAAAAGAATAAAAAGTAAATGGGGAAAATGAGAAACTGTAGAAAATAAAAACCATTAGGATAGGTTAGAATTTGGGAGGAAATGAGAAATTCATGCTTCCTGGACATTTAAACTACGGCCAAAGAATGAGGTTACCCAACCTTTTAATACATAAATCAGTTATGTTATAATTTCTCATCAATCTGGTTATTATAATCATCACCCCCAAACGGTACTCCTCAGGCTTTTTGCCCCTGAATTTCATAGGGCTGCTGGACCCCATTCCCCTTTGCTTATCATGGCTCTACTCTGGCCTTAGAGAAGAAGCACAGACCTTTTCATTTTCCATAATATAACTCAGACTGAAGGCAGAGAGCAAACAAGACTTGCTGAAGGCTTGAGAAAGAAGACATATTAATGCACCAAACAGCTTATACCTGCTTTAGGCAGTATTTCTTAGAAGTCCTGTATTCATAGCAAAATTCGGAGCCCTTGCATCAATGCTCGCAGACCTATACTCGGCAGGAGCCTCCTCCCCGTCACCATCAGGATCTGCGGTCCTCTCCACACAGCAAGGTTCAGGCCCATGTGTCTGCCGGCCCTGGAAAATGAATGCTCATCTCAGTTTTTGCTGCAGAATGATTGTGTGAAATTTTAAGCTATTTCAGAAAGAATTCTATATCCCAATATGTTTTTTTTTTTAATCCCAAGTCTGTTAATCAAAATGTTTTACACTGCTAGGTGTTCTGATATTGAACTATCTTTACATTCCAGGATAAATCACATTTGGTCAATACATTGTTCTCGGAATGGTGTATTAATTTTACATTTATTTCTATAGTGAAATCATCTACCAGCTGGTCTCTTCTGTGAAGTTTTTGCCTGGTTTTGTGTCAAAAATTACTAACCTCAAAAAGTCAGTTGCCTAATTCACCATCATTGTTCATATTGTGGAACAAATTGTAAAAGTTACAGAACAGATCTGTTCTGTGAAAGTTCAGTAGATCTATAAAATCATGTTTGTTTGATGTCTTTTTTAGGAAAATATCTTTACCACCATTTTGCTTTCTTTTACTTTGGTTTGATCCATTGAAAACATTTTTTATTAATTTATATCTCCTTAATTTTTAAATTTTATCTGAACTTCCAAATTTTCATTACATAAGTTTGTTTATAGATTTTAATAATTTCTTCCCTCTGAATTATCCCCTGTCTCCCATTCTTAATGTCACTTATAATTTTTCTCTTGATTAATTTTTCAGGAGTTTGTCTGCTTTGTTAGTCCATTAAAGAAATGTTTTTTTTATTTGTTGGTTTTTTAAATTTGTTGGTTTTTTATTTGTTGGTTTTACTTATTTTATTTATAAAACCAATCACCATTGGTTTCAGTATGCTGCTCCATTATTTCTATTTTATATTTATCACCTTCCATTTTACTTGGATTTATTCTGTTTTCCTTCTGACAGTACCTTGAGCTGAACAGTTAAATTACTTTTCTTTCTAATTTGTTAAAACCTTGATAAATGATATTTTCCTGGTCATTTGGTTGTAAATGTCTATCATTTTTATTAAGGTTTTCTTTTTAATCCAAAAGTTATTTATTAATGTGCTTTTTAAAATTTTAAATGGGGAGGCTTAGTGGTTAGTTGGTCAGTTTTCTGATGAAGAAAATGTAAAAGATGTTTTACATTACTGTAGTCTCAAATAATATTTCCTTTCATTATGTGGCTTGTAATCATAATTTGGTCATATAATATTCCATAATGCCAATATTCTATAATTTATGTAACCATCTTCCTAGCATTAGACTTTAGCTTGCTTTTAATTTTTTCTTGATAAAGTTAGAAAAAATCATTTCAGATACAATGCTTTTTTTTTTTCCTACGGGGAAAATGAAGTTGGTTAATAAAAGAAAATCTGAGAATGAAAGTCATCGGTAGGAAAAAGATTTAGGACAGTATCCTAATGCAGGATTAAATGGGGGAGCAAATGCTGTCAGCACCATTAAAAGAGTAATTTTCTCTCTCAAATAAGAGGAAATTAAGGGAATTAAGTATTGTCAAATTTAGTAAGTCATAATGATGACTTAAGTCATGAAGATAAATCAAGTAATGCTTTAGATACAGCAGAGCAAGTTGTACAAGTTCATAGTGTTTTTGCTTATGAAAATAGCTTCTTGGTCTCTCTTGGATTTTTAACACAGGCTGAGTGGCCAGTTGCTGCTGTTTTCAAGGCTTCAACATTTAGGACCACTTTCCCCGAGCACTTCACACCTCATCAAAGGATCAGGGCAACGAGGCACAGCCCTCACCACCTTTGGAGACCTTTCAACCCTTGCCATTCCCCAGGGCGGAGTGTGAATCCTCTTCTCCTCAGTGCATTTTCACTTCTTCCAACTCCTTCTCCTTGAGGGCCTTAAAAATTAATTAATTTGGGGTTTCTGATTGTTTTCTGTTTTTGTTTTTTAACATTCAGACCTGTACAACAAAACAATGTAGGTCTTTTTTCCTGGAAGGGAAGATGCTCTATTATTCTTCAACAGCGCACGGCAGCCAAAAACAAAACCAAACAAAGATGCATGTCAGATTCTGTTTACCCTTAATAACTCCTTGCAATATACCCGTCAAGAAACCTCTCCAATGTCACCTTTCTGAGTGTCTTAGTGAAAATGAAAAGACAGCCTACGTCCTTGTTAAAGTCAAACTAGGGATATTTTGTTAATGTGCTTTGCCTGAAAGGAATCTCTTACTTACCTCCCTCTGTTTTGTGTAACTTTGCCCAGCTCTGACCTGGAGCTTTGCCCAATGTCTACAGTCATATATGGCAGAGACCGTGGATTTTAAATAATGTTTCCCTTCATAAGGGAACTGAGAACACAACACAGTTGTGGCAGGTCGAACGTGCTGTTTGTGCAGGTAATGTTAGCATTATCCTGGGAGGAAATTTGAAACTTGGTGGTCTCCTGCGTCACTCAAGTTCAAGTTTTAGCAGATCAAACATGAAAAGGGATTTGGAACTATTAAGGGAGTGCAGCGTGCTGCTGTGCTCCAAGCCTCCCTGTCTTTGGTCATTCTCTTTGCCTTTGTCATCATGTGTCCTTTTGGAGATCTGTAAAGAAGATGTAAGAATAATTTTAAAAGAGAATTATCTAAATGAAAAAGGAGTAATCTAGATAAGAAAAAGGATTATTCTAACAAAGTTGACACCAGAAAAACAATAGAAATGTATCTTAATGGAATAAAGTAGAAAAAGAGAAAAAGTTAACATTTTAAGAAATTGAAAAACAAAACAAACTCAAATAGCAAAATTGTAAAGACACTAAATCTTACTTCAGTGCAAAATCGAACTATAAAATCTTGACAAAATGTTAAAAAAGATACGCATTAATAGGTAATAATAGTAAAAGAAAAAAAAGGGAATCACAAACTAAAAGATTGAGACTAAAAAATACCATGAGTAGTGAAGTATTCTGAAAAGCAAAATTTGTTTTAACACCCAGAACCCCTCTAGGTGCTTCTGGCCGGTCGTGTGCCGCCTGGTCAGCCATCACGTTTCTCCTCATTGGTGATGTTCGGTGGGGAAAGAGCATGGTGCTCTCACCTTGTCATCACATGGGTCTTCCATTCTGAACAGGGTTGTCAGGCCCAGCTGCACAGAGGAGTTTGTCACTTGGACTCTCCAGTTTATAGACACATCTGAAAAAACAAGGCTTTTGTTCAGTGTGAGCATTCCAGCCTGCCACCACCTCTCTGTCATCTCCCTGACTCCCCCAACCGTCAGGTGCTGTATGAAGGTAAAGAGGAGGGAGAAGAAAAGGTACATTCTTACTAAAGTGCCCCCTGGGAGACAAACCATGTGTCATTGCCAAAAAAATTCGCCACTGTCAATGCCCGTGCTGACTCCCACGTCCCCATCTTCTCTCCCACAATGAGTTTTGAGGAGTGTATATTTGCAAAGGAGTCCTGAGAAATGGCTTAGTATTGGAGGTGCATGTGAACCCTAAAAGGGTGCTGTGGAGTTGGCTGTAGCCCTGAATTAGTCCTGCAGCTCCACTGCAGTCGTTACACTCAGATGAAGGCTGTTGAGCCTGCTGGTCTCCATCAATGCATTCGCCTCTGAAGATAGGCAAGAAAACACAACATCATATAAATAATTCAAACAGAGCCTCAGAACAGATTCCGCCGAGGTCCCTCTCCTCCCCCAGTGCCAAGCCCAGACATCTCCTACACGGGAATCCCGGAGCCACCACGTGCTCCAGTAGAGCATGACACCAACCACGGTGGCAGTGGCCCGGCCACGTCAGGGGGCCTCAGCACAGTGCCCTCGGCAGAGCTGGATGGCTGCAGCACTCTGAAGTGGCCTCCTTTCTCTTGATAACAGGGACCAGCAGGGACAGGCATGACAAAATGCATGTTTACATATTGGTACTAAGTGGGGGAAATGAAGAGGAGCCATGTGAATATGTTCATGTGTACATGTGAGACAACTTCCTGGGACCCCAAGAAACAAATAGGGGAGGGTACAGAACAAAGCCTTGAAGGGCTGGGGTATTTGGAGCGTGGTAAGAAAGAGCCAGGGAAATACTGCTATCTGTCTCATTTTACTCAAAGTTGACTGTGAGTAGAGAAAATACACAAAGGCCTAAAGAATGTAACTTAAAATGGCAGTAGCCTGAAGTCTACAATTGAGATGAAGTCTGACATAAATTGCATATCCGATATTAAATCCTCAGCCCTCAATTCTCTAACTGTCCTTAAGATTTTACTCCTTAGGGAATCGCTCTCTGCCATAATGCAATATCATTTTTTCCTACTAGTTTGCAAAGAAAAAGGAATGCCATACTTACAAATTACGTGAAGAGGGTCCAAAAGATCACAACAAAGATGATCAGGTGTGTTAACACGAGCAATTAGAAAATGTTAAAGGAATCAGAGTGATGTGTCCTTGAGAAAAGAAAAAAGGATGCCTTCATGCAAAGTTCAGATATTTCCTTTTCAGTCCTGAGTGAGAGAGTTTGATAAGATAAAAGGGTGCAGAGAGGGGAAGTGAAGGAATGTTAATGCAGCTGGGGTTGTGCCTTGAGGGATGATCCTTTTGAGCAAACAGCAGAAAAAAATAAAGCATCAACAGAAAAAAGTGTTGGTGCTACAATTCATCTTTTTAAAAAACAATTAAAACCCTACACCACATTCAGACTCAAAATTTAGAAAGCATTCGGTAACATTGGAAATGCGGGGAGAGGGTTACACTATGACGAGGGATCTAGTAAGTGAGGGAATGACTGACTTGTGCTTTTCGGACCTGTGAGAGGGGCTATGGACGAAGATCTAGAGCAATGAAAGGCAGTCTCTGGGTCAAAGCAGGGAAGAAATATATTACTAAACTTATTTCAGAGAAAGCCATTTGCTATGTGTAGAAAAATATATGAATACAGTATCTGGAAAATGACAAGAATTCCTGAACTGACATAAAGTTCAGAAGCCTCGGGCTTAGCAAGCTTGTCTAACTTTTTCGAATATAAAAACGAAAGAAACAGTCATGGAGTGTTCTTCCTTAGGCAGTTGTATATTTCACACGGCTGTCAGGCAGCCGTCGGTGTCAGTAATGAACTATGAAAATGGAAATCTGAAATTTTAAAAAAAGGTCCTGTTTGTATTGATAAAAAAAACTCTACTAACCAACTGGAAGAAGCACAATAATGAGAAAAATACATGAGTAGTGAACCAAATATACACTTCCTATCCTTGAATTTTCTCAAGAAAATTCCGATAAAAAGAAATGAATCTGAATTTGTGGTATAAGAGGAGATAACGTCAGATTTGGGTCAAAGGATATGAGATTTTCGCTCTCCTGGTTCTTCACAACAGTACCTGTGAGTTCACGAAGAAAGACTGACTGCAACACGTCACTTCCCGTGTCATCGTGCGCATGCGTCAGGCAGGCAGGTGCGTCAAAGGACAGGCTTAGCAGAGAGGGCGTGAAGCAAGCCCTTGCCTTCCTAGACAGTGAATTTCTGTATTAGCGAAGTTTGTTTAGCCTAGTTTTTTTTCTTTTTTTCCAGGTCTGAATAGGTTTTTGCTTTTATTTTTTTAATGTAATATGCAAAAAAAAAGTTCAGTTTGTTTTTTTAATTATTTATTTACTTTTAAATTTTTCCCATTACCATTTAGTCCCCTTACACCCCCCCCCCCCCACAGTCACTACTCTGTTGTCCATGTCCACAAATCCTTTGTCCGTCCTAGTTTTAGAAATCGCCATTGTTACAACTCCAAATTTCCCCAGTGGTGCACTCCTACTTTAAGAGTGCTCTCTTTAGTCTAAATGAAGTGTTCACATATATAAATCAGCCATGTTTTCTCACTTAGATACAGAATGCTCATTACAGAATCTCTTTAATTTTCTCTTTCACAGGCAAAACAGTGGCAATTCCTATAAACTTTTTCAGATTCCCTTTAATCAAGTTCTTGTCTCAACCACCTCAACGTTCAGAAGATCTCCTGGCTTAGAAACACAGACATTTTCAAAACTGACACTGCAGTATGAAAGGGCTCAGGGCAACATTAAGGCAATGAGCTTCCCCACGAGTATGCATTTGGGTTTGTTTATTCAAGAGTGCTGCATTGCTGGTTAAATGGAACTATCTTAAAATAGGCTGGATAATATTCGTGATGGTTGGTTAATAGATCAGGTTTTCCAGAGAAGAGGATTCCCTTTTAAAAAATATTCACACTAGCTCAAGTACATAACACTCAAAATAGAAATGAGTTCATGAGATACTTTCTTATACACAGAAACAAAGCACAAATGGGAACCACTGTTAACTCTAATAATAAAAGTGGAAAAACAAACAAAATGAATAAATGTTCTCCTTTTTTCCTCTTGTGCTTTTTATTTTCTTTCCTCCTCTGTCCAGTTATTTCTTTCCTCAGAGTCCATAGTTTATCACTGAAGCATCAGAGAAAGTGGGCAAACTCAGTTCAGAACACCCACCCAGACCCCACTTCTCTCCCTTACCTACGCTGCTTTGAGGCAGCACGGCCAATCGGCAGCAGACAATCGCCAACTTCCAAGATGGGGAATGACCACATGCTGTAGATGTACTCATTTCAGGCGACAGTATAGTGAAATTCTAAAGCTAACTGGGTTGAGCTTTAATTTTGCATCAGGTGGAAACTAGCTATAGTTTCTCTTCTCCCCCTGGGTTTTAGGCCATCCCTACATTTGGTCAATGTCAATTTGTCTACTGCCCCCTTGCACAACGCTTGACACGGTGAGTCTGTGATCCCCACATCTGGTGCACTGGCCTTCCCCTGGTCTGCCAGCATCACTCATCTGATTCCTTTACATGAACGTCTCTTCAAGCGCACCTCTGTGATATGACTTTTTTTCCCCATTAAATAAAAATGAAGCTCCTTCTCAATGAATGGCACAGAGTAACTATTTATATCCAAATCTATCGTTACATCGTAACTCTTAATTTTCTTTCTTTGTTTGCTTTGTAATTTAATTTCAGCATATAATCTTATAGTGGTTTATTATCAGTTTTCTCAGTCTATTGTCATCTGTTTTCCATTGTGAACTTTAAAGAGCAGCAGGGAGCGTGCCTGTGAACTGTTCTGTACGGTGTCCAGAGGCCAGTGTCGCCTGCATGTTCATTAATGACAGCGTCCAGGAGGTTGTACCTTCCCAGTTCGCGCTCTCATTGAACTGCCTACAAGTGAAAGAGTGTTTAGGAAAATGTTTTTGTTAGAGTCTAATCGGAGTGCCACAGGACTGTTTCACTCTTTGTGCCATGCCCTACAGTGGCTCTGGCACTGGCGTGAGGGGCAAAGGAGAGAGCACACCCGTGTTTCACACAGGCGATGGTACAGAAGACGTAGGACTCCATGTTTCAGTGGTGTCTGCTTGTGATTCTATTTGAATCATATCAGATACTCTACTGAAAAGTTTCTCTTTTTCTTTCTTTCTTTCTTTCTTTCTTTCTTTCTTTCTTTCTTTCTTTCTCTCTTTCTCTCTCGCTCTCTCTCTCTCTCTCATCTTTTCTAGACCTATTCAGCATTGAACAATTACAATAGAAAAGATTTTATATCACCAAAGACACAATTACATGGTGAATGTAAGAAATAACAGTTTGGTGCAGGTTTCTATAGAAAAATGTATTTTCCATTGTTAATTCAAATACCTTTCTTCACCCTACCTTGAAAGAAAAGCTCTTTCAAAGAGGCATTTGGCTTTTTATCATCTATCTGTTTAGCCATCTCTCCTTGGAATGTGCATACAGTGAGTTAACAGAAACAACCCTTTTTGTTTCTCTTGAAGATATCTAAGTAAAGTTTCAAGTAGCCAATTAGCTTTTTGACCTAAGCTTTGTTGGCTGCAGAAAGCTTGAATCTCAGGAACATTTGGTTCTCAAGGCATTTGGATCTCATAAGAAAGACTCAGTGCCAGCACCAATCAGAATGGCTGCCAGTTGTTATTCTTCTTCACAACTGGCGGCCATTTCCAGCACTGTTACGGAGCCGTGATCAATCTCTGCACCTGTCTATCAGTGGATGTTCATAGAGAGAACGGTGTGGGCTGCATCTGCAGATACCACATGTACCCAGAAGGGAGAAAGGAGGAGGGAGTGTGTAAACCCCCAAATATGTACAACGAGAAAGGCTACAGGGAGAGAAAAATAACGTGCAAAAGCATGCACCAGCTAGCTATATGTCATTGTATAAATTCTGAAGAAAAGAGGAAAACAGTGACTTATAAGAGGATGCTTATTGTTGAAATATGTAGTTCCACCCCATGCACGAGCTTAGTTTTTAATTTAACCCTTGAACAGGTTATCTCAATGTTTCACAGATATGTCTCGTCTTTGCAACAATACTTCAAGAGAGAGAATCTGAGAATCTTATATTTATATACCCTATACCCTCTGTGGTTAGAATCCTTCTGTGCCTATGATTTTGTATTAGTATGTGAGAATGTGGCATGTTGATTATTTTATATATGGTTTTGAGTTTTTTGTTTTGTTTGTTTTGGTTTGAGGTTTTTTGGGTTTGGGGTTGTTTTTTGTTTTTGTTTTTGCAAATCTGTTATCAACTTATTTCTTACAAACAAGGAAACTGAGCAATCATTTTGAAAATTAATAAAAGAAATTGCCATATGTTTTTAAGCAGGAGTCTATGAAGTGGTAATTATGTGTACCTGTATTTTATGTTTGTGAATATTATAATTTTTTCTTGAAAACTGGGATAGGAAATTCTAAATTCTATCAGACTTAAGAAGTATTGCATAATTGTTTACCTTTGCAGATGCATATATTTATTTATGTCTTTTATATGCTTATTGCAAGCTGCAACATATGATTCCTGAAGCGGTTGATTCTGTGTTGAAAGCTGAGTTCGCATTGCATGAAATTTCTGTCTAATTGCCCTGCAATGACCTTAGCTCCTCAGTGTTCCTCTCTGAGTAAGCTTAGGCTGCCTCATGTAGTCGATCAGTAAACAATTTAATGTCCTTGCTCTTATTTCATAATGCTGTTTTATAAGTATTCTCCTCAACTTCTGCATTCAATAAAATTCTCTTGAATAAATGGATTCATGTTAGTTTTAAATGAAAGAAGAAAAGGCACTTTCTAAAATCTTAAATCTAACAAGATGTTTTATATAGTTGAAAGATCAAACAGTCTGAATGAAAGGGTGAAACAAAAATATTTCAAATTTAACAAAATGTTAAAAATATTCCACATCTGTCCAGAGATCTCAGCCCTCTCCCAGTATCAGTTAAATCAGGTGAAGCAATAGACATTTTGGGGAAAAAAGTATATATGTGGGAAAAAATGTGTATTGGTAGGAAAAATTATCTCTCTGTCTGCTTTTCCATCTATATTTCTTGAGACCATGACCATATGGATTTCAAAGGGAAAATAAGAGTACAGAAAAAATATTTTAGAACTATTGCAAAGAGAATATTCAGAGTAAATAGAGATAAATTATTTTATTTAACTCACAATATCTGTAGACTCTCCTGTAAAAATCCAGCCTCAGTAAAATATTATTCTCAAGTTGGCATACAGCTCAGTTCTTCATTTGATAAAACTAGGTCCAAAAGGATGGTAAGTTTGTGTCTTCCAAAGTTTAGCTATGAATTTCTTCTGCAGTAACAACATTTGCATTTATCAAGTCTACCAGACCCTAGTGTGAAAGGAGGCAGAATTTTTCTTGATAAAATCTCATCACTTGAAGAATATTCTGATATTTTTTTCATGGAAAAGAAACCAAGCCTTCTGAAGACCTGGGTTTAAGTAAAGGATGAGTTGTCTTTTTTTCCTGAATATTCCTTAGGTGGAGAAGCAAAAGATAATCTTAATTGAATATCATTTTAAAAAATAGATATTAATATTTCTGTTTTTTAATTCAATCTTTTTTTAAATATGAGTAGCAACAGAGCATGAGCTTTGCCATAAAAATAAGAATCCCACAATTCATTTGCTGTTCATTAAATGCTCCAAGCTATAGTCCTGAAACAATTTTAGCTCCACCATCACTTCTCTCAATAATCCAAAAAGTAGAGGAAGCCTCTGGGCGATTTGGTGAAGTGGTAACGTAGTTGTTCAGCATCCTCCAGGACTTTCTGTGCATACACTTACCTCTTAGTGCTCACTGTCTTCATGGGCAGCCCAGTGACCAAGATAATGCTCTTATCTTTCTGCAGGAGAGTTCCCCCAAAATGTGTTCCTTTCATATCTCAATCCCTTAGAATCCTACTGGGAAACAAAATTAAACAGATACAAGTAAATTGATTAGACTTAAAGTGTTAATGGTTCTAGATGGTTTTATCCGATGCTCTCCAGGTAACCTATGCATTACAATAATAGAATAAGTACAATGGAGATTTTAGGCACGATGGCAAGACAAGTGAAGAGGTATTTGGGGGCAAGAATTTCAGTGCCTGTGAAATCAGAACAATAAAGGCAACCACATTTCCAGGGAGTTTCAGTTTTTGCATGGATGCTGGGCCTTGGGAAAGGGCAAGACTCACCAACTCTCATCACTTCATTCCCATTGCTTTTGCTGCTGTTCCAAGTTCGTATGTAACAACAACAGCCTAGTTGACTGTGACCAACTATACCACCACTTTTAGAGTTTAGAGGTAGAAGGTCTTCCAACATACTAAGATCAAAATCTTACTAACGAGTTCTTGCCCTCTGCCTACCTTTCATTCCAATCTTGTAAGCATGAGCTTCTGCCTTGCTGCTTTGTCCTGTGAACACTCTAGCTTCACTTTCATCACCTGAACTGGCTTGCTGGCAATTGTCCTCAGAGTTTTGCTAAAAGGGGGAGGATGAAAGAGAAGATTTATTTTTAGCCTTTTGTATGACTTTAATGAGGAAAAGAGATTTTTGTACAACACCACAGGTCCATATCCTGACAGCAAGGACGCATATCTCCATATGGCACCAAATCCCTGATGCAAGTAGAATTCTAGAAAATAAGATAAAAAATACAAGAGATGGTCACTTTTGCTGTAGTGTTACCCATATTATTTTCTTGCTGGAGTTTAGAAGTGATGTGTGGACATAAAGCTACAAAGAGCAATTTCATGAAAGCACCATAACTACTTTTAAGCC
The DNA here is from genome assembly GCA_004026765.1 of Micronycteris hirsuta. NCBI lineage: Eukaryota > Metazoa > Chordata > Mammalia > Chiroptera > Phyllostomidae > Micronycteris > Micronycteris hirsuta. The sequence continues at coordinate 21,605 of PVJI01012037.1, read as the reverse complement.
AAGTCAATTTCTGCAATCACTCAACATATATCTGCATTTTAGCACCAGTGAGATGGGAGATTATCCAGTTGCTTTTTATTATAAAATAAGGGTTTTTTTATAGAAATTAAATTCTCAATGTGCAAAGTGCAAAGGAGAGAAGCCGAAGTTAAATAAGATATTCATTCAGTAAATTTCAAAAGAATACCTACTTTGTACAAAAAATATTACATTTGAGTGCTTATAATGAATTTTAGATGCATTAACCCATTTATTCCCCCAAATAGCCCTATAAAAAACCAACATGAGACCCAGAGAAGTTAAGTAACCTGCCAGTACTCATAACTACTTGGGTATACAGATATATAAGTCATGTTTCTTCTCCTCAAGAATGTTCATTTTGAAATATCCCATTTAAAAAGTATGATCACAGAGGATGAGTTATGTAAATTCTCTATTCTGTCCTCCAAACCTGACACAGTACTTGGACCCAATGTACATTCAAAAAACATGTGGGGGAAGAATAAAGTAATTAGTGTGATAATATCTTGAGAAGAGTATCTAGTGCCTAGGAAAGGCAATTGAGTTAGTGAGGGAGGGGCCTCTGGGTGATGGTCAATGAGTGTGACGAGGAGGCTTAAGTTCAACATATCTATTACCTTCAAATTGTTTCTTAAGGTCCACTTTTAAAACTATTTATTTAAAGTAAGTGGAACTAATTTAAAGTGTTTTTGATGCCATTGCTTTAGTAAAACATCATTAAGATACTTGTTTTCAAATCCCTTTATTACTTGAGAGAAAAGTAAAGAAATCAGAAATTTTCTATTAAATGATAATAAAGATCATAATCTAAATATCAAATGATTGGGGGAAGTTTAAGAATAGAGAACAATTAAAAAAGAACCTAAAATGTTGTATCAAGTTTTGTATCCTGTTATTCTCCAGCTTTAAAAATGTGAAGACTCTTTTCTCTTACAAAGTAAAATTAATGTATTAGCTTAGTATTTAAGTTTCTCTACAATCTAATACCATCATTCAACACCAAACTCAAAAGCTACCTCTCTATAGAGTATCCCTAGATTCCCCCAGAGATTAATTTTCTCCACCCTCTTTGGCATAGCTATTTCATTTAGTATATTTTTTACAACATTTAAAATAATACCCTACTTCATATTAAAGCATTCTGTATTGCCTCCACTTTTTATTTCTATTACAGAAACTGAAACATATAAAATGACCAAGAAATGTTTGGTTATTTAAAATATTTTATTTATTTATTTTTAGAGAGCAAGAAAGGGCAGGAAAAAGAGAGGGAGAGAAACATTGATGTGCAAGAGAATCACTGATTGGTTGCCTCTCACCGGCCCCCAACCTGGGATCTGGCCCACAACCTAGGCATGTGTACAGACCAGGAATCGGACTGGAGATAACACCCAAGCTACTGAGACACACTAGCCTGGGCAAAATGTTTGTTTAATAACAGCAACTTGGAGATGAGTAGATGTAAAACATTTTTTTTAAAAATATGCCCATAAAACCCTTAACTATTGACTGTCTCTGTTAATGTCATACAGAGTTTGTATTACTCCAATGAAGAGAATATATCATTCCACCATTCTTTTTGAGAAGGCTCTTTAGGAATTCACAAACAAAACTGATTTCAGTTGAACACCTTTTTGTTTTCATGTTCTTTTTTTTTTTAATTTAATCTTCATTGTATTTTTTCCCATTATCATTTAGTCCCCTTACACCACCCATCCCCCCAGCCATCACCACATTGTTGTCCATGTCCATGAGTCCTTTCTCCTTTTTGCTCAGTCTCTCCACCCCCTAACCACCACCACACTAGCCGTCATCTGCTCTTCATCTATTAGTCTGTCTCTGTTTTGCCTGTTAGTTCGGTTTGTTCATTAGATTCCACATCTGAGTGAAATCATACAGTGTTTGTCTTTCTCTGACTGGCTTATTTCACTTAGCATAATGTTCTCCAGGTCCATCCATACTATTGCAAAGGGTAAGATTTTCTTCTTTTTTATGGCCAAGCAGAATTCCACTGTGTAAATGTCCCATAATTGTTTTATCCACTTATCTACTGATGGACACTTGGGCTGCTTCCATATCTTGATGATTGTAAATAATGCTGCAATAAAAATAGGGGTGCTTATGTTCTTTCAAATTAGTGTTTTAAGTTCCTTTGGATATATTCCCAGAAGTGGGATGGCTGGGTCAAAAGGCACATCCATTTTTAATCTTTTGAGGTACTGCTTCTCACAGTGTCTGCTCCAAACTGCACTCCACCAATAATGCAAAAGCGTTCCCCTTTCTCCACATCCTCACCAGCACTTGATGTTTGTTGATTTATTGATGATAGACATTCTGACAGGTGTGAGATGATATTTCATTGTGGTTTTAATTTGCATTTCTCTCATGATTAGTGACATTGAGCATCTTTTCATATGACTATTGGCCATCTGTATGTCCTCTATGGAGAAATGTCTATTCAGGGCCTATGCCCATTTTTTAATTGAGTTGTTTGGTTTTTTTGGTGTTGAGTTTTATAATTTATTTATTTTGGATAGTAACCCCTTATGAGATGCATTGGTGAATATGTTCTCCCTTTCTGTGGGTTGTCTTTTTATTTTGTTGATCTTTTCCTTTGTTGTGCAAAAACTTTTTAGTTTGATGTAGTCCCATTTATTTATTTTTTTCTTTTGTTTCCCTTGGCTGGAGAGATATATCTGATAAAATATTGCTTCAAGCAATGTCCAAGGTTTTGCTACCTATTTTTCTTCTAGGATTTTCATGGTTTGGGATCTAACATTGAAGTCTTTGATCCATTTTGAAATAATTCTTGTGTGTGGTATAAGAAGACAGTGTAGTTTCTTTTTTCTGCATGTATCTGTCCAATTTTCCAAACACCATTTATTGAATAAACTGTCTTTAGCTTATTGTATGTGCTTGCTTCCTCTGTCAAATATTGACTGTAAAGTTATGGGTTTATTTCTGGGCTCTCTTCTGTTCCATTGAGCTATGTGTCTGTTTTTATGCCAGTATCAGGCTGTTTTGATTGCTGTGGCCTTGTAGTATAGTTTCATATTAGGTAGCGTGATTCCTCTAACTTTGTTCTTCTTTCTTGGGATTGCTATTGCTATGCAGGGCCTTTTGTGGTTCTGTATAAATTTTTAAAATATTGTTCTATTTCTGTGGAAAGAAACTGTCATATGGCATCCAAAAGCTTCATGAAATAGTAATAATGGTGGACCAGAATACCCTGCACATTGAGCCATAAGCCGCTGATCACATAAACACATGGTCAGACTGTAACACAGAGACACACCTAAGTGAGGGGAAGGGACGAAATTGCAGGAAAGACACTTATATGGGATCACTACAGAAAATAAATTATAAGAAGGAAGCCGTACTATGTCATTTTCTCCCTTATGTCTTGGGAGTTCATGTTTTGAACAAGACTGGTTTCTATAGGAATCAATGAAACAGGTACTAACGATTGAGCCCCTGCTGTGTGGCAAGTCCTGTTAGGTTTCAAAATCACTGAAAGGTTGAACTGCAAGGAACATGTCATTTAGGTTCCATGAAAGATAACATGGGAATAGGATATATTGAAACCAACTCTGTGATCAGAATCACTTCTTTTATTAAGGATTACTAAACTAAATACAGCTGCATTTGGCAAGCCCCAATATGTAATAAAGTTTCATTGATACCTAAGAGAACAAAGAGAGAAAGTGTGAGAATGAACTCTTGCATAATTTTTAAGTGACTCCTAATATCAAAACATTCTCTTAATTATTACTATAAACCTCTTTTCCAATCAAAACACTACAAAAGTTATTAAAATATTTAAATTGCCTGATTTTGGCATTGACTTTTTCCCATTCCATTGGCAGCTTTTCCACATTATGCCTCCATTTTTACTTACACAAAGTGAGTAGAATACCTACCAAACTATATTACAGCATTGTAGTGAGAATAAACAAATACATATACAAGAGTAATACATTTAAAAACCACATGAAAAATTATTGTCACTTATATTGCAACATATTCAAAGAAAAGGAGCTATATAACAAAGGAGAAATGTAATTTAGAGATTATTTAATTATTTCTCACTTTGTCTAGAAATAACATTACACAGAAAGTGAAATATAACAATGTCGATAGCTCTTATGGGTTAGAAAAATGAGCTTTATCCTGACTCTAAATTATGAATCAGGGCATTTAAATAGTCATTCAATTATTTGGAGAGGGGAGAAAAAGACTTTACCCTTTGGCACCTCATCACATATGGGTGGTGATATAGTAAGGGTTTTCATTATATACGTGAGTTAATATTCAGTTTAGATGACTTCCAGAAAAATTGTACCTTATGTATCTTAGAAGAAAATAATAGAGACATAAATGTTGAAATTTTTACTTTGCCAGAGGAAACTGACCTTGTGTTTATACTTCACCAGAATAGACTGCTCTCTTTTTTAAAAAATCAGGTGAAGCCAGTACTTAGAATTGTTAAAGGAAAAACAAAAAGGAGTTTCTTTTCATGGGACTGATTAACTGCTTTGTTTCATTTTGCTTTGTTTTTTAATCCCGTCAGTGAGTCCTGGCTGCATCAGTGGACTGGACTTGCCTTCAAAGAAAAGAACTAGTGTGGCTGAGGGTATGGCTGGGTTCTCTTCTTAGCGCAATCTGTGATTTCACCCTGCAGGGAGCAGGGACCAGTGGGGTCTGTGAGATACTGAAAAAGCAATGATTTTGCACCATCACAAAACATGGAGAGAAAGACAAGGGCTTGCCGTATAATAAATTAATGTTGAAAAATTAAGGGCACCATTTAAGAAAAGAAGGAAGTACTAGAAATTATAAGGGGAGGTCATTATCCTCCTTCATTGCCATTTTTATGTTATTACATTTAGTACAGTAAAAAAAAGGGGGGATTGAATAATCTATCATGAACTGAGAAATCATTGATATTATCTCTTTTTCCATTGGGAAGGGGTTTTTTTTGTTGTTGCTTTTTACTTGTTTCTACTTTACATGTTAATAAACATGTGAGGATTAGATACTATCTATGAATGTTTGAGGTCTTCCAATATAATACCAATATTGTTATAAGATACATTATTATATACACCAAAGGAAGTGTGTGAGTCAAAGCAAAAAAAAAGAATCTTTTGGTGGGGAGGGGACTTAACCTCAAGGTTTTGACTTTAGAATAATAGTTACCTTTTATCTAAATTTATCGTCTTGGCTACAGGAAGGGTAATTCAGAAAAATTGAGATGAGTTTTGAAGATGACGCCTTCATTGATCTTGATGATTTAGGGAGGCTGGTTCATCCTTCCTTTCAGGCAGGATTATCTTTAATGATTTCCAGGGAACCCAAGTGCATCCATGCAGTGGCCCCCTAAATCTTTTGCTTTACAAAATAACCAGCCAGAGTTCTAGGGACGGGCTATGAGAGAGGCAGAGACATTAGGATTCTCCAATGCACTAATTGATTTAGCAGCAGTTTAAAACAATGCTGAGCATTGTCAGAGATGTTCCTTTGAGGTATTAAATCAAGCTTCCCAAGATGGATTGCATGTTAACCACATACTATCGAAAAATCTCAAGGGCTATTTATTGTTCTGCAATTTATGATCGCCTTGTTAGAGGATTGCACATCAGCTTCCCTGGAGCCTAGGAAGAAACAGAGACAAATAGCATACAAACTATATTGAACAATTCATTATATTATATTGTAGAAACCTAAGCACAGTGTGGAGATAACCCTTTTATGTATGCTGCCTTATTGAACAGTAATCACTCTGTAATGCTTTAGATATTTAAATCATATTTATAATAACACATATTAATGTAACATCCCTCATAAAGTTCTCAAGGCATTTTATGGGGTATATAAACCATGGAAAAATACAAAATTTTAAAATGCAGATATACCTACCCTGGGGTCTTTGGAACAACCTAATGAGGAATATATACAAAATCCCAGGCTGACAGTTTAACTATTTAAGTAGCATATAGAATAATTCAAACACATTTTAAGATATTGCTGGTTACGAACTCATTCTTTATCTAAATATTTGGCCAGGTTGCATAAGTGCTTATTTTTAGTTTTACTGTAATGGGTAGGAAGAAAGGTTTAAAATGTTTAGAACATTTTCAATCAAAGCTTTCAAATTTACATGCCTGAAAATCAATCATTGATTTGGTTCTATGTATTATGTAAAATTAAATGCTTAGAGCAGTAATGTTAAATTTATTTTTTTATTTATCTATTTTTATTATTGTTCAGTTACAGTGGTCCCGCCTTTTCCCCCACTCCTCTCCCCTGCCCCGGCCCCCCCCGACTCCCACAGTCAATCCCCACCCCCCGCTGCCCATGCCCACATGTCCTCTATTCATGCTCCTTGGCGTGTGGGGTTATTTTTAAACCAACAAAGTTATTGATCTCGGCATGGCTCACCTGGATTTGGTCCAGTGCTGTGCACCTGTGTCCAGTAGATAATTCAATAATCAATCAGCTATTGACTGATTAATCAGTTTATCCTCAAAGAAAGGAAATTATGAGTCTTGGGGTTCCATGAGGGTATTCTATACTTTTCACAATATGGGGGTCATCCTAGTCTAAATTGGTCTAGTTGTTTCGCTTGAATTTTTTTAGTTATTTTTTACCATTTATTGCTTAAATATAGAACTGTAAAAATGTTTGCAATTAACCTATGTAAATGGCAGTATTTAATGCTCTGGGTTCTGTTTGTTTGTTTGTTAAACTTATAATATGCAACACAAATAATATGGGTTAGAGAGTATTCCCATTTATAGTTATACTGCTTTCATATGAGACATGTAATGTTTCATTTCTTTGAAATGAAGCACATGCATAAGTTGGGTGGAGGGAAGAAAATAATAAGAGAACTTTCTGACTCTGGGCCAGGCATGTTGTTAGTAGCAATACCACCAACTGTAGCCATTCATTTTCCCTTATTGCTCTTGGTTCCATTCTATTGTTTGCATACTTTATTCTGTGGTTAGGAAGACATCAAGTATTCCAGGGAAGGAATAGAATAAATGCGGGATAACTAGCTCCCAAGTTGTTCAGTAGTTGTTCCAGGGTCAGAAACCTTTCTTGTCAACATCATCTGCAACACATTAATACAACTTAGAACGTTTCACATGAAGGAACATTTCAGTGCGAATAAATGGTTTCCTTTTTGCTGGGAAAGAATGGCACCCAGCAGGAATCACTTATTAGCATTGACATTCAATTGTTTAAATGTAATAAAAATTTTCTCAGTGGTATCCTGCTGGCTGTCTGGTTTTGTGTTCTTAATTTTTAACAAAGCTGTTAAATCCAGAGGTCTGCTCACTAATACTGCTGTAAGTTGCAGTACGTACAAAGTTCTTTTTATGAAAATAGGGTTTTCTGAAAATACAACTAAGCTCAGGTCTAACTGTAAAAGAAAGAGTCTTTTCTTAAAATAAATGAGCTGCTCTGCCATTTTAAGCAGAACTGTCTCGACAACTTATCTCCAGTTTTCTCAAGTCCTGAATGCAAGTGTTTGGAGTCAAATATAAAGAAAAAGTAAAAGATTAAAAATATATTTTTCAGAAGTCCTGGGACTTAAATAATATCAATTCATTCCTGATCATCATTTTTATACAGTTCCTGGGAATGACTACCTACTGTATTTGCTGTAATTCATAAAGCTATTTATTGTGCAAGATTCTGTGCTAGGTGTTGAGAAGTCAGCAATGAACACAGAATCCCTGCCTGCATGGGTTTTCCAGTACAAGGACTTTCAGCTCCCAGGTAATTAGATAATTTGGGGGTAAATATGTATATATATATAACCTTCAACAACATGGGCTTGAATTGCATGGGTCCACTTAGACACAAACTTTTCTCAATAAATACAAACAGTACTGTAAATGTATTTCCTCTTCCTTATAATACTCTTAATACCATTTTTTTCTGTAGCTTACTTTATTGTAAGAATACAGTATATAATACATATAACACACAAATATATGTTAACCAAATGTCTGTATTATTGGTAAGGCTTCTAGTCATCAATAGGCTCTTAGTAGTCAAGTCTTTGAGGAGTCCAAAGTTACATGTGGGTTTTTAACTGTCAGGTGCTGGCACCACTAACCCCCACAATGTTCAAGAGTTAACAGTTAACTGTATGTATAATCTCCAAAGTATTTTCATGCCTGTGTTTTTATGGCTTTTATCAGTAAATCTGACAGAAGTCTGACATGGGCTTCTGATACAGGTTTTTGTTTGGTGCTGTTTGTGGGCTGCACTCCAGAAAAGTGATGTGCGATAGGATGTTCATAGAATGATGGTTAGATTTTGGAATCTAACGAATTAATTCCAAATCAGTCTCCACACTGTGACTTTTATCGAAGGGCTCTTATCTGTGTCTTTGGATCAACCCAGAGTCAACCTCCTTCCTTTATCACATGACAGCTTTTAAAATGTTTTAACTATTATTGTAGCGTTCCTACTAAATCTTGTCTCTATGAAACCAAATCCATTAGATCTTAAGAAAACATACATCACTTAATGTGGCCCTGAGATTTCCAAACATACTAGTCACTCGCTTCTCTGTGATGCAGTTCAGGTACCCCTACATCCTTCTACTCTGGTGAGATATTATTGATACAATTTCCAAGGGAGAGCGTTTTCTATATTGCTTTCTATTTTGTCTATTAGTCTGGTTTTCCATAAATGTCTTGATCCTCTAATCTGATCACTGTTCACAAAAGGTTATACAGCAGTGGTTAAAGTGCCGACTCTGCAATTAGACCGACTGTCTTCCAACCTGAGCTCTGCGGATACTAGCTCTGTCGTCCTGAAGCAATCGATTGACTTACAGTTTTCTGAGTGTAAAATGGGGAAATTTTTTGAGCTCATTTGGTTATTGTGAGAGAATTTCAATAAATGAGGTAAGGTAATAAGCACCCACATAGAAACTGGAATACAGTAAGCACTGTAAGAAAGTTTAGGTACTTTTATTAACACTGAGAATACTCCCAGAAATGGCACATAACGTGATGTCTAACTCAAGTAATCAAGCTCATTTTTTGTCATGAGTATAAGAACAATTAGAATGTCTGTTTTTTTTTTTTTTCAGACATGATGTCTAAAATGATCTGGGTCTTGTAAGTCCTTTGTGAAATCAAATTATGATTTACTTTGCCACTTGGAAACTCTAACTCTGTTGAACTTTGAACACGAGAGTTCATTCCAAAGGTTATAGCATAATCATTTTAAAATGTCATTGTCCCAAATGTATACAGATCTGATTCATATGTCTTAAATATACCTAGTTCTTTTTAGAAGACTGGGAGAGTTTTAGAAATATAATTTCATTTTCTGAAAATATTCTTGAGTGTAAAATGAGAAATACAGCAGTTATCATATTTAGAAGATGGGGAAACTAAAGATTGAAGCTTTAATTGAGTTGTGAAAGACCATTTTGCCACTTAAAAGTAGAATGAGCCTGGCTGGTGTAGCTCAGTGGATTGAGTGCGGGCTGGGAACCAGAGGGTCCGGTTTGATTCCCAGTCAGGGCATATGCCTGGGTTGCGGGCCAGGTCCCCTGTGAGGGCCATGTAAGAGGCAACCATACATTGCTGTTTCTCTCCCTCTCTGTCTCCCTCCTTTCTCCTCTCTCTAAAAAATAAATAAATAAATAAAATCTTAAAAAAAAAGGTAGAATGAATGCTATAAAAAGTGTTCCCTATTTCCTGTGGAGTTTGTGTACTATTTCTCCTAAGACTATTTTGAATAAGAAATCATATCTCTCATAGTCTTGAAAGATTAACTTACAGAGGAAATGAGCAAAACATAAGATAAAGAAATAAATTAATTGGCATTGATTAAAACTTAAAGGATATAGGACACAGGCTGCCAAAAATACAAAAAAAAAAAAAAGAAAGAAAAGGACATAAAGAGTAGTTAAACAAGGAGTACTAAAACATCACCAGTAAGAGCAAACACAAAGTGAAAACTGTGTGTGAAATTTGTGTGACTCTGAAATGTCTAAGATATTAAATTCATTTTTAAAAAATCTCTTTAGTGTAAAAGAAGAAATTGGGCTGTAATATCATGAAATCTTGAAAAACTATATTTCAACCAAACATCTGTTTACCAAGTACTTTTGCACTTTAAGATGGATCAGCATGTCCAGATGTAGGGGATCCATGGATATTAGTGTAAATGACAAGTAAGATTTTTAAGCTTCTTACAACTATGTGAGAAGTCTCATCTAATCACAGAACAGTTTAGGAATTGTCTTCTTGGTTGATATTTCCCTTATCGATCCCTCATAATAAGTATTTAGGTAGAGGATTGTCTGAATAAAAAATCTCGAAGTTTAAGTAACCCAGAGACCTCACTGTTCTAAATATTTAGAAAGCCATAATATAGCATTTTTTATCCATAACACAACTTATGTTAGTAGATTTAGTCTTTGTTCATTTTAATGTCCAACACTGCTACTAATTTAACTAATCTGTCAATTCAGTCAAACAGCCAGTTATTTATTTATGTGGACACATATAATAGGTGTACATTAAATCAGCCGTTGCTTAATTTTGAATTTCTTAGAGGACATATTATTTGAGCATAGGTTGATGTAGCAAATCTAGAATAGAAGAACCATAAAAGTTGTTTTGCAACTTTGTTTTGCCAATTTGAGTGAGCCACTTTATTTCATTTAGTCTTTGTTTTCTCCTATGTAAAATGCTGTATCAGTCAGGATAAGCTAAGCTATGCTGCAATAACCAGTATGATTCTTTATGGTCGTCACTCAAGGACGCAGGCTTATGGAGGTTATATTTGCATGTTTCATGATTGGTGTGAGAGAAGAAAAATCACTTTGGCAATTAAGTGATTTTGTCTGAAAGTGATATATGAGGTCTGTGCAGAAAAAGTCTGACCATTGTTAATATAATGAGAATGGTTTGCACGACATCAATGTCACCTGGCAGCCAAGGAGAGTAGACTGGAATGCACATGTGTGAACAATGATGACTTCACTGTACTAGTCAGTGGGGGCGGTAGACGCCATTGATTGAGCATGTGTGCTGTGTGGCTGTCACATTCAAAAATCACTGGATGAGTAAAGCAACGAATCCATACCAGATTTTGCATTAAGCTTGAACGTCCCTCCACGGACTCTATTTGGATGATTCACAAGGCTGTGACTATGAGCAACTGGTGATTGGCAACTTCATCATGACAACATGCCTGCTCAAGCATCATGTCTGGTGCAGAGTTGTTTGGTGAAGCATCAAATCACCCAGGTGACTCAGCTCCTCTACATCTGGCTTTTCCCAAAACTAAAATCATCTTTGAAAGGGAAAAGATTTCAGACTGTCAATGAGATTCGGGAAAATATGATGGGGCAGCTGATGGAGACTAGAAGGTGTGTGAGTTCCCAAGGTGCCTACTTTGAAGGGTACAGAAGCATCATCATCCTATGTACAATGTTTCTTGTATCCTGTACCTTCTTCAATAAAGATCTCTATTTTCCATAGTGCATGACTGGATACTTTCTGGACAGAACTTGCCTGTCGCTTCTGCTTAGATTTTATGAATTAATGCTAGTCACACGGCTATATCTAACTTCAAAGGAGTGGGAAAGTACAATCTTACCATATGCCTGAAAGGTGAAAAACAAGGTTAATTATAAATAGTCCTATTACTCTCTGGAATAAATGCAATTACTTATTTGAAAATGCTTGGATTATAAAATACTTAATGATGATATTTTGTTTATATGTATTTTGAGAGTAAAAGAAACTGAATATTATAAGAATGGTATCATATGAGCAGAATTCACCAATAGCATATTCACATGAAAGTTCAGATTTTATTATAACTTTACAACATTCCTGTTCACAATGGCTACGAGGATGCTGAGGCTACCCAAAAGCACCAAACAGATTCGTGTTTAAAAATTAAGGTACCTTTTTTAACTTACAAAGTTAAAACAATTTAATTTAAAGACATGAATGTTAAATTGAAAAGATTGAATTTCTTTTCAAATTTCCTTGTATATATGGACCAATTTTTAAAAATCTTCTCAAGAGGTTCTTTTTTTTTTGTATCTGTGAAGTAAATTTGAAAATGAAGATAATTCAAGCAAATGTTACTTTTGTTCATTTTCTTGCAGACTGAATTACCTGGCTAAATTAGAGCAAAAGTTAGGCAGAGATGCAGTGTTTTAAAGGAAAATGACTTGCTCTCCCTAGGTTGGAAGACATCTGATTTCTCCTATTTCTGGCCTTTCAGTTTCCAGGGCAAAGAAAGCCCCAAACATGTAGAGAGAAAAACAACAGGCGCCTCCCCCCGAGGAGAGCTAGCTCCACAGTAGGCGAAAGAAGCAGAGAAGCCAAGGAGGAGTTGGTTTACACCCAGTCACTCCTCTCCTGGCTCCATCCCAGGCTGAGGACTTTTAATAAAAGTGTGTCCTCAGCTGAGTATGGAGAAGATCGCCGAAGCAAATCCTGTGCGTATACATCCCGAACATGTTAGCAAGGCGAACGCTACTATTTAGTGGGAAGCAAACCTGTTGCTTCCATGATGTGTGACTTGAGCGAATCCCTAAATCTTTCCAAATCTCCATTTCCTCATCTGGAAAATGGTTAAAATATCACTTGCCTACACACCTTCAGGGTTCGAGGGAGAGTCAAAGGAGACGGTGTAGGAGTAAGTAATCTGCAATGGTGAAAATCAAATAAATGTGTGGGCCAGTTTCTCCACCAGTCTGCTTTCAACCTTTGTTTTCTCTCTGCACACGTGAGATGCTGCTGCTTTTGTGGCGCAGTCCAAGTATGAGACCCGGCACCGAGCGTGACAGAGGGATGAATCCACCCTTTCCTTGCCACTCAAGAAAGCACAGCATAATTCAGGTACAAGAGGAGTGATACTGTCAGAGAAAATAAAAACTGGATCCCTGTAAATTCATTTTAAAAAGTAAATGATTTTCAAAGGTGGAGACTTGTGTTCAGGAAAATTGTTGTGGCATGTCTCACGACGGAATATAACCTGTCCAGGGGTCCAGACCGGTAGAAAGCCACGTTTATAGTCACTAGAGAAAGACGGCATGCTTACGGGCCAGAGGGTCCCATACTCTGTTGTGGCATAAGAAGGTGGTGTTCTCGGCATGGCTTATTGATGCCGGGGAGGGGAGGGGGGGGACAGCAGCAGAGGCCACAGTGGCAGTAGCGAAGGCAACGTCCCCACAGGCAGCAAACACTTGACTCCTGAGGTAGTCGGTGACTGCCCAAGCATGACAATCTGACAGGTCTCGTTACTGGTCGGATAAATGATGGTGTGTTAGAGAAAACAAGATGGGTGAGTGTGCCAGATTGTAGGGACCACTGGAGCTCTCACAAAGGGCATCAGTCATAAGAGGGGGACAAATGACAGAGACATTCACCCATGGCTTTCCACATCATTTCCCCAACACTTCTTCACCGCCCATCAATTCCAAAGAAAACGACTATTTTAGATCCTAACTTGAATTGAGTGTTTCCCCCTCGCATCTCATTCTACTATTTTCTGTCTAGTCCCAGTATGCACCTAAAGCAACATGTGAGGACAACTTTTACTCAGGACATACTCGGTGGCTTGAGCACACGTTTCCTTACAGAGCTGCTAGCAGTCAAACCTTGGCAGTTTTACTTAACGGAATAACAGATAGAGAGCAAGAATAATAGCTCCCTTGTCTCTCAGTCTATTAATAGCGGAACCATTAATATTACAAAATGACTGGTAATAAGAATATTTTAAGGGGGGAGAAACCTTCCCAATAAATGAACTTTTATAGCTAAAATGGTTGTTAGAACATAAGTCTAATTCTTAAGAAAATAGAACACTAGCTTACTGGATACACATATTTGTTATTAGTTATTATTGTTTGTTTATTATGTTATTCTTCCTTTCTAAAAAAGAGGGTTAGTCATTTCCCTCTTAGCTTCAAAGTCCAAAAAATACATGGCAACTCATGACCTAGGAATATATTTATATAGCATCACAAACGTTTTCCATGGCAACAAGCCTTGTCAAGCTGACAGAGGCCACAAGGCAGACTTCTGAGAAGTTCCCAAACAAATATAAGTCTAATATAGGAGTGAATAAGCATCCTGGTTTTCTAAAATGGTATCTAATATTGAAACCACAAAAAGATAGGACTGCACACCAAAATATAAAAATAAATATAAAAAGGAAAAAATTGACATGCTGTCATTATCTAAACTCCATCTACTTGGACAGAGTTTATTTTCAGAAGATGGTGACCATTGTCTTAAAGTTAGGGTGATTTTTTTCAAGCAACCTTATTTCATAAATGGTGACAATTTGCCAAAATTTTAGACATTCAACAGCCAATGTAAACGTGACACCATTTATATTTTGCTCATGAGAATTATAAAGACTTACAATTGAGGTAATAAGAAAGAGAAAATTTGGGCTTGTTATTGCACCTCTCCTGTACTTTCTGGTGGCCTAGAAAGCCACAGAGTAAAACATTTTTGGTATAGAATTGCAGGGTAGTTCTCTGGTAGCAAGATATAGATGGTAGATAACAGGTAAATGAATGAATGAATGGAAGGATAGATACAGCTGTCTCTTGGTTAACTAACAGATAACTGTTGTCAGCCTGAAGATAATACAGCATATTTTAGTAAATAACTTAATTATTATATAAATGTTGCAGCTGAGCACACTGGGAATGAAGAAGTACATTTACTCTCTCTGAATTCTTTATTAAGCTTTTGTAAAAGCTGAGAGTAAAATGTAACAGTATGAATTCCATGCCCTAGAAGACTTTAATTCTAGAGCTCAGAAGACCTAGATTTTTGTTCTGGTTCTGCCATTATTTTGATTAGTTACTGCTCTGTAACATATCACCCTACAACTCAGTGGCTTAAGGAAAATCAGATCCTATGATTCTGTGTGTGGCTGGACTCAGCTAAGCCAGTCTTGAGGGTGATCACCCATGTGCTGCATTCATCGGGGGGAGGTTGCCTGGGGTTGGAACACTGGGTCAGCTGGGCTTCCTCTCTCTTCATGATGTCTCAGGGCCCATCCCTCTCCACATGGCCTCTTCATGTGGTCTCTCCTACAGAATAGCCAGGCTTCTTAGTGGGTCTTGAGGATTCCAAGAGTATAAAAGTAGAAGCTACCAAGTCATCTTAAGGCTTAGTCTTGAAAGTAGTACAGTGTCACTTGTGCTGAATTCTACTCATTATAGTGAATCTTAGATTTGGATCGGGGAGGGGGCGGGGATTACACCAGTGTGTGCCTCTCAAGAGGTGTGGTTCATCGAGGGCCACCAATGTAACAGGCTATGTTATCACAAGTAATGTGATCTAAAGAATGGTTTTCTCGGCTGTTAAATTAAGAGCTTAAATTAAAGCCTACCTTTAATAGTCCAAGGTTCCCTGAGCCATTCAATACAAGGCATTCAGGAAAATAGACTCCAAATCTCATACAACCTTAGGCTTTTTTTCAAATCCACACTGAACAATCCTCAGGTTGGATAGAATTGGCAGGCAGCTCAAACTGAGTACATCTTAGTCATGACCTTCCTTTTAATATCTCCTCTTATCTCTGTAGTCCACATTGCTACTGATGGCACTTTGCTCTCAGTTATCCTTGTCAGAAATGTGGAAGTCATTCTGGACCCCTTCTGTGAGGAACATCCACCAATCATCGAGTCATAACAATACTATGGAGGCAGTACTGTCATCATCCCCATTTTTCAGACGAGAAGTAGAAAACATAGAGTGGGTATAGTCTGCCTGATAAGACAGAACTAGCAAATTCTGGAGCTTGTGTTCCCAATTGTGATGCTGTAGTAGGATCAGTGACCTCTGTCTCCAAAAATGATGAAGAGAGCTGAATTTACAATTAATGACTACAGAGGTTTGTTTTTTCTTTCTTTGAAAGTACAGTATACACCCTTCAATTGTTTGTGTAATAGATAATTTGTAAATTTTTCAGTAATAGTGTAGCTCTAGGAGGACAGGTTTAAGGAAAGGGTAAGTTGGCCATCCATTGTATGAAGACAGGAATTCTCATTCCTGGGTGAGAAAGACTAAGATGTTCATGTTAAATGATTCAGCCCAGAGGAGCTGGCGCTGGAATCATGTGTAGAAACTGCTAGCAATTAGTAGCTAATAATTAATTAGCTGAATGAACTGGACATATGGCATGGGTTAAAACTATTCGGAAGGCCATGATTCTGAGGTCAGTCTCTCAGTAGCAGGTTTAATCAGTTACTTTGCATCTGTTCTACTTAAAAACCTCTGCAAAGAAATGAGAGATGTTAGGTGAGGTCATGTGCTACCAACTTTAAATACTTCTGAAACTATTTTTAATACAATGTTTGCGTAGGAGGTACGAGATAAGGTCCTTGAGACACTTGAAGTACACATGAAGGCTTTTCTGGAAATAAGGGAAACTATGGTAGAAATGTTTCTTTTCCTGAGAATGAAATAAATCAACAAATTACTATTTAAAGCATGTGAATAATCTTTCCCCAACTTTTTCAAATTACTTGTTATGACTTTGAATATTTGTGCCACTAATTCTCATTGCAAAAAGAAAAATACCACGTTGGCAAGTATATGGATATTTTCATTGAAGCCATTGAACAGTTGCAGGTTGGCCGATCACACTCTCCCCTGCCTGTCCCCTGGCAGCTGTTTGACAGTAAGGACCCTGGGAGCACCACCCCTGGGGACCGGGGAGGAGTTTCTTCTGTCTTTGGTGTTCCCTGAGGCCATACATTAAAGACAATTAGGAGAGGCTACACACAGACCTAATAAACACAGATCTCAACTGTCTTTGCAAGTTCATGTGTGTTCATTCACTCAGAGATCAGTTAATTTGATGAGTAAACATTCCTCAGATCTGTCCTCGTTCCACAGTTCCCTATTTCATCCAGGCTTAATATACGCTACCATTTGGTTTATATTTCCTCCTATTCTATCCTAGCCTTGGCAGTTCCTAGTTCTATTACATCTAAATTCATCTATCAATTTCTATTAAACTCCTAGAAATGTATATGTTAAAAAGGCACACTAATAATAATGCAAAAGAAGGGATGTGGACATATTAATCCCTTCTGCTGCCTCAGTTTCGTGTGAGGCATTTTCCCCCCTCTCAATATATTCATCTAAGGTTGTGCTGGGCGGGGAGAGCAGAACGAGTTCATCACGATGCTTTGATCTGCGGCCCAGCACCAAGTGTTCACTCTGCTGCCTGATCCCAAGTGACCCATGCTGAGCACTTTTCTTATGACACCACTGGCCCGTCCAGGAGAACCAATGCTGTTCTTACTTCTGTGTGATGCATAGTTCAGTTGTGTTTTATTCGAAGAGACATAAGTTTCTTGGGTTTATTTTTATAAAAATAGAAACACTTTAGGAGTATATTTCACCCAAATTCTGAGTTCCAAAAAGGGATAATTTTAGCGAGCCCTCAAAATCCATTCTCCGCTGTCTGTCTTCACAGCCACCGCCTCCGTGTCTGTGGCAGCGTCTCCCATGTGGGCCACTGACACCCATCCCACATCCCTAACTCCAGGCATCACCCCTGACACACACACACACACACACACACACACACACACACACACACACACAGCGGCTGCCAGAGTAATTTTATTGAGACATATGCCTGACCACACTATTCCCTAGCTTAGAAACCTCCACTGATTTGCCATTCCCTGTTGGATAAAGTCTAAACAAAACAGCATGGACTTTCCACTCTGTTCCAACCTTCTTTACTAATCTAATTGCTATCCCTTCCCTTCTACCTTATGTTCAGACAGGCCAGACAGGTGACTGTTTCCCAAAAAGCATCAAGTTATTTCACACCTCTCAACCTTTGCACAAGCCGAAATCTCTGTCTATATGCCTTCCTCCCCTTCTCCTTCCAGTGAAACTCCTGTGTATCCTTAAAGACCCAAATTAAGTGCTACCTTCTGTGGAGACTTCCCCACTACTAACAGGGAGCGTTAGTGTGTAGTTACTGTATGCTCCAATGCCGGTTCGGACAGATAGCCACTAAAGCACAGGTCACACCAGATTCATCTCTTCCCACCGGGCACCAAGCATGAAGCTTGCATCTCATACATCTTTTGGTCTAGATTAGTGCCTTGTACAGGGCAAGCACTCCAGAAATTTATCTATTCATTCATTCATTTGCTGAATACATGTGGAATAATTGCTGGTTTACTATTGAAAAACACATTAAACATAGTCCCTACTATCAGGTATTATAATGAAGGTGGAGAGAGAGAAATTAGACAGACAAACAAATGAATATACAATTACTATCTCTAATGCACTTTGATAGAAAAATAGGGCACAAGAAAGACCATAAGAAATGGATGGAAGAGCTAATTTACATGGGGAGAGGAGCAAGAAGGACATTTCTGAGAGTGGACTTTAAGGTGGGCTCTGAAAGATGGGTAGAGATTAGCCAAGAAACGATTGAGGAAAAGCATGTGTGAAGGTCTCCAAATGGGAACCAGCTTGTGAAAGGAATTGGAAATCGGCCAATATGGTACCACAGAGTGAGCAAGGCAAGTAGATGTGGAGAGGCCTGAGGGATAGGCAAGGACAAATCACTAAGAGTTTATATTTCATTGGAAATTCATTGAGAAGCCATTTTGAAGGGTTAATGAAAATTGAAAGTAAGTTCCAGAAACAGACAGCACATTAACTTTGGAGTGACAAGAGGTTTTCTTCCTCAGGGATCCTAGATGAGAGATTAATTGAGCTAATGCTAGGATGGAGAGCTCAGAGGAGGAACAAGTTTATCACTCATCCTTACAGAATGGAATTATTGACAGTTCCCATTGGAACAAGCTGACTCTATCTGTCGCCAAGAGCTACAGTTTCAACTGTTTGAAAAGTTATTAGATCTCTCCCTTATGACTGAGAAAAACATGGAATATGTCCTCAAAGGAGTAATGTTCTGATTAAGGAGCAGGACACAGTGCTATAGAGCAAATGCATAACTATAAGACACTAGACAACTTCCCATGGATTCTAAAAGTCACTTCAAACTCAATCTGCCTAAAACTGAACTTTCCATTCCAGTTCCCCACCTTCCCGTCACCACCTCTGTCCATGTGGCCCTCCCCGTGTTCCTCATCTCAGAGCCTGGCACTCCCATCAATTCCAGATGTGAGCACTGATACCTTCCTCTCCCTCCTCACCCAGAACCAAGCCATCACGAAGTCCTGATTATTTTACTTCCTAAGAAATCTCCAAATCTGTCAACATTCCTCCTTCTCCACTACCATTGCACAGTTCAAGCTATTATCATCTCTTTTCTGGACCTCTGTAATAATCTACTAATGGATAGACTATAGGACACTAATGGATATCTCCTGTTAATTCTTTAACCCTCAAGCTGAATTTTTTCAAGTGTTAGAAATGTTATTAAAGTTAACATTCTACAAGGTCATATTCACACAAAGCAAACTGAAAAAAATTCCAGGAATACAAACTATGATCTCTGTTAATGTACTATCTTTTGTCTCCAAATGTCAAAAATAGACATGTCTTAATGATACAAAACATCTTTAGAAAGTCAAATCCACATTTCCTTTGTGTTGGGTAAAAATCTTATTGTCTTCATTCATTTCATGAAATTCATGTTAAAAGAACCGTGTCCTGGTTGTATATTCAAGCTTATTGTTAAATAGCAGTTAGAGAGAACTTTTGAAGTACAAATTGGCATCTCCCCACCACTGACATCGTTTGTGGCAAACTTTGGAGGAACAGAACTCCTTATGGTGACTTTGGATGCCCTAACTATCTGGGCTGGATTCTGCCTGCTCTTGATTTCGTGTACCTCTTGAGCTTAATATTATGTTATGTTTCCCCTATGCTCTGTAAGCCTGTCGCACTGGCTGCCCTTTAGTTTCATGAGGACATCATGCTACATCTTTCTATAAAACCTTTATGCACAATGCTCAATCCATTTGAAAAGACTTATCCACTCTCTGCCCTGCTAACACATGTACCGCCTTCATAGTTCAGCTCAACCATCACTTTACTAATAGAATTACCCTCATCTCCTTAACTATTGGAAATCCCTCTATAATACCCATGGGCCCATCTCGTGTAGTCCTCACAATAATGAATGTTTTGATTAATGTTTCTCTCCCCTGCTCTACTGTGGACCTTAAAGAGCAGGAATCTTATCTGCCCAATGGGGCATGGCTGTGTTCTTGAAGGCATTTGATGTGGTCTCTAAGGAGCCTGGGAAACAGAACTGGGTTAATTTGTGTAATTGTCAAAGGTCTCGGCAAGAAACAGATGGCACAAATAGAAAAGTGCATGGAAGGTTTATTTACAAAGGTAGTGTTCCCAAAGGTGTGGGCATAGGAGAAGCAAAAGGCAGAGGGCATGGGAACTGTTGGCTAATTTCACATGGTTCAGTGTCCAGAGCAGAAAGCAGGACGGACAAGGATGGAGAACAGCTCGGCAGGGACAATGGAAAGTCTGATCCTTTAGTGCTAATGCAATTGCATTCGTATGCACAGACTGATATTATCTAGGGTCTTTTAGGTTAAGCCCATTTATTGTTTATATCCTTCATTAGACTGAAAACTCAGTGACTGGGGGGACGATATCAGACAGTACATGGTTGTATCCTTAGCACCTTGCACATGGTCTGGCACATAGTAGGTGCTTAATAAATATTTGTTAAGTAGATGAATGAATGAGTGAATGAAAAAGCAAACATCTAAGACTTTCTCTATAGAGTTATGGGTGCCAAAGGGTAAATGAAAAAGAGGATATGTTGTCCAGAAGAAGACCCAGCTCATCAGTAGAAATCACAGAGACTGCCTGAGAGAGCAAAATGTCTCCAAGGCAAATCATCCGTTGAAAAGATATCCAAATGCAAGTGGTCTGAGAGTGGTAGTTCAGGCTCCAAGTATTCTAAAATGGAGCAGTTCCCTCTGATAATTGAAGGTGATTAATACTCCTAGTTGCATATTAAGAAACTCTAGTACTTACAGTTAGTGTGATGTCTATTGTAGGTCTTCTGTTCATTATACTTCCTGCCTACTCATTCTGGCAAATAAATCTGTCTTAGAGACCCTGGAAGGTCCAATAGGTTATACTTTGTAGGTTGCATGTTTTGGGTAAGGGAGTATGTGACAGTTTCGTACCCCCACCCCTCACACTAAGCCAAGTTCTATATGTGCTCTCTTTTACTAACCCGGTTTGCCTAGCATATTAGTGTTATCACTGAAAATCCTATGTCCTAGGAAATCCCTCCAGCCCAGACAGACTGGGAAAGTGTTTTCTATTACCTCAATATATGTATAAGTTACTGAAGTATATTTTTCAAAATATGATTGAGAAATGAAATTACTGCTACACATTGTTTTTATTTTGTTTAGTAGCATTCCCATTTTTCTTTCTTTATTACTTTATTGTTCAATTACAGTTGTCTGCATTTTCTCCCCTCCCCTTCCCCCTGCCCCATCCAAACCCACTTCCCTCCCTTGCTTCCCCCCTCCCCCTTGGTTATGTCCATGTGTCCTTTATAGT
>PVJI01012036.1:0-53357 GCA_004026765.1 Micronycteris hirsuta | reverse complement strand
GTTAGGGCCAAGAGGGTCATTATCTTTTCCCCTTCTGTGGATGTTCCCATATTTATGATGAGTGAGGACCATGACAAGTATGACAACTCCATGAAGATTGTTAGCAATGCCTCCTGTACCACCAACTGCTTGGCCCCCCTGGCCAAGGTCATCCATGACAACTGTGGCATTGTGGAGGAACTCATGACCACAGTCCATGTCATCATTGCCACACAGAAGACCATCAACGGCCCCTCTGGGAAGCTGTGGCAAGAAGGCCAATGGGCTGCCTAGAACACTATCCCTGCTTCTACTGGCACTGCCAAGGCTGTGGGCAAGGTCATCCCTGAGCTCAACGGGAAGCTCACTGGCATGGCCTTCCATGTCCCCACCCTCAATGTGTTGGTTGTGGATCTCACCTGCTGCCTGGAGAATGCTGCCAAATACAATGACATTAAGAAGGTAGTGAGGCAGGCATGAGACGGCACCCTCAAGGGCATCCTGGGTTTTTCTGAGAATGAGGTTGTCTCCTGCAACTTTAGCAGTGACACCCACTCCTCCACCTTTGATGCCAGGGCTGGCATTGCCCTCAATGACCACTTTGTCAAGCTCATTTCCTGGTATGACAATGAATTTGGCTACAGCAACAGGGTGGTGGACCTTATGGTCCACATGGCCTCCAAGGAGTAAAAGCCCCCTGGACCACCAGCCCTAGTGACAAGAAGAGAGGCCCTCAGCTGCTGGGGAGATCTTGCCCCAAATTGATGCCCCAACACACTTGAGAATTTCCTGACCTACAGTCTCCATCCTAGACCCCCTGAAGTGGGGAGGGCTTGGTGAGATCTACCTTGTCATGCACCACCAAAAATACCCTGTATCCCCCCAAAAAGGGGGTTATAAAAACCGTATTTCTTGATATTATTTTATTTTATTTATTTTTAGAGCAGGAAAGGGAGGGAGAAAGAGAGAGAAACATCAATTGGTTGCTCTTGCATGACCCTAACTGGGGACCTGTCCTGCAACCCAAGCATATGCCCTGACCAGAGATCAAACTGGTGACATTTTGGTTTGCAGTATGATGTCCAACCCACAAGCCACACCAGTCAGGGCTGTATTTCCTGAATTCTTGCACACTCAAAAATATTTTTGTGTTTGCTTTGTTCCTAAAGCGCAGTTGGGCTGGGTAGAAAATTTTGGTCACACTTTCTTTCCATTAAAATTGTATAGACTTTGATCCTCTATTGTGAAATATTAAATAGCTGTGGAGACTTAAGGGCAGCCTAATTTTCCCTTTCATTTACTTAATTATTTTGCATGCTTGCCTTAAGTATACTCCCTTTATCTTTTAAGTCCAATAATTACTAGAGTATGTTTTTGAGTCAATTTTTTATTGGACATGATGTGCTCATTTATTTTGTATATTCATACTTCTTTTATTTCTGAAAGATTTCTTAAATTAAATACGTAAGTATATCTTTTGTTCTATTACTTTAATTTTCTTTTTTAGAGACACCAATTATTTGTATACTGGATTTTTTTTTCTGCCTGATTTTCACATCTATCATTTTCTTTCTAATTCTTTTAAACTCTGACTATTTTTTTTTTAAAGATTTTATTTATTTTATTTTTAGAGAGAGGGGAAGGGAGGGAGACAGAGAGGGAAAGAAACAGCAATGTATGGTTGCCTCTCACATGGCCCTCACGGGGACCTGGCCTGCAACCTAGGCATGTGCCCTGACTGGGAATCGAACCGGGACCCTTTGGTTCCCAGCCCGTGCTCAATCCACTGAGCTACACCAGCCAGGCTGTTTTCTCCACTTTTTAAACTCTATTACCTAGGTCTCTCACTTTATTATCAGCAGTGTCTATTTCACAATGAGAGTAGTACTTACAAATTTCATTTGGTATTAACTACTGGGATGCTCTTTTGAAATTTTACTTCTTTTCTCAACGCTACTACTTCATATTTTATCTTATATTTTTTTAAGATTGTATTTATTTATTTATTTTAGAGAGAGGGTAAGGGAGAGAAACATCAATTGGTTGCTTCTTGCATACCCCCAACCAGGAACCTGGCCTGCAA
The DNA here is from genome assembly GCA_004026765.1 of Micronycteris hirsuta. Taxonomy (NCBI): domain Eukaryota; kingdom Metazoa; phylum Chordata; class Mammalia; order Chiroptera; family Phyllostomidae; genus Micronycteris; species Micronycteris hirsuta. The sequence continues at coordinate 51,295 of PVJI01012036.1, read as the reverse complement.
ACACAGGCCTGTGCACTGACCAGGAATTGAACTAGCAACCTTTCAATTTGCAGGCTGATGCTCAACCAACTGAGCTATGCTGGTCAGGGATTCCTATTTTATCTTTTTATTGTGGTAAATAATAATGACATTAAGTACATTCGCAGAGGTTTGCAACCATTGTCCCTATCTATTTCTAGAACCTTTTCATCTTCTCAAACAGAATCTCTGAACCTTTCAATAATAATACACCAAACTCCACCCCCCCACCAAAGCTCTGGTAACTTGTGTTATACTTTCTCTCTATATAAATTTGCTTACTCTAGGAACCTCATGTAAGTAGAGTTATACATCTGACTTGTTTATTTTAATTTTAATTTTTTATTTTAGAGAGAGGGGAAAGGAGGGGGAAAGAAAGAGAAACATTGCAACTCAGGCATGTGTCTTGACCAGGAATAAAACTGGCAACCTTTCAGTTTGCAGGACAATGTCCAACTAACTGAGCCACACTAATTGGGAAAACATTTGCCTTTTTTCATCTGACTTTTTTCATGTAGTGTAATGTTTTCAAGATATATTCATAATTTCACATATATCAGAATTTCATTCCTTTTTAAGATTGAATAATACTCTACTGTATATATCTTGATGTATATACTCTACTCTATACATCACATTTTGTTTATTCACTCCTCTGTCAATGGACACTTAGATTGTTTCCATCTCTTGGCTATTGCTAATAATGCTTCTAAGAACACTGTTGTACAAGTATTTGTTTGGCTCCCCGCTTTTAATTCTTTTGGGTATATACCTAGAAGTGGTATGCTGGATTACATGGTAATTCTATATTTAACTTTTTGAAGAACCACCATGTGCATTGTTTTCCACAGTGGCTACACCATTTCACATACCTACCAATAATGCATGAGAGCTGTACAACAGTTCCAATTTCTACACATCCTTGTCAATGTTAATTATTTTCTTTTCTTTGTTCAAAATAGCCATCCTAATGGGTTTGAAGTAGTATCTTATTGTGGTTTTGAACTAGTGATACTGGCCATTATTTTATGATGCATAAAAATTTTTAATTTTGTTGACATCCAATTTATCTACTTTTTCTTTTGTTTTCTGTCTTTTTGATGTCACATTTAAGAGATCATTGTCAAATCCAAGGTTATGAAGATTCTCCCCTGTTTTTTCCCTAAGAATCTTTAGTTTTAGTTCTTACACTTAGGTCTTTAGTTAATTTTGACTTAATTTTTATAAATGTATAAGATAAGGGTACAACTTCAATCTTTTGCATGTGAGTATCCATTTTTTTCAGCAGCATTTGTTGAAAAGACTTTCGTTTTTCCCAATTGTCTCAACATCATTTGTTGTGAACCTGACACTCTTGTTGGAAATCATTGACCCAAGATGTGATGGGTTACTTCTGGGCTCTCTATTCTATTTCATTTGTCTATATGTCTGTCCTTATGCCCCAGAAAGAACCACACTTTTTTTTATTACAATAGGTTTATAATAAGTTTCGAAATCAGAGCATTTGACTCCTCTGACTTTGTTCTTCTTTTTCAAGATTGTTCTGGCTATTCTGGGTCCCTTGAGATTGAATATAAATGTTTAGATTTGGGGGGAAATGCAGACAACTGTAACTGAACTAAAATAAAGTGATTTAAAAATAAATAAACAAATATATGTTTAGATTGGTTTTACTATGTGTACAAAGAATGCCACTTGGATTTTGATAGGGATTACCTAGAATCTACAGATCATTTTGGGTATATCATCACCTTGACAATATTGAAGCTTCCAATTCATAAACATAAGATGTTTTTCCATTTATTTATGTCTTCTTTAAATTTTTTGGCAATGTTTTGAGTTTCCAGTCTCCACCTTTGTTAAATTGATTCCTAAGTATTTTATTATTTTTGATGGTATTCTAAGTGGAATTGTTTTCTTAATTCCTTTCTTCAATTGTTTATTGTTCATGTGAAGAAGCAATTGACTTTTACACATTGATTTTGTATTCTGCAACTTTGCTGAATTCATTACTTCTGTTTTACCGTATGTGGAATCTTTAGGAGTTTCTACATATAAAATCATGTTATCTGTGAATAGAGATGATTTTACTTCTTCTTTTCCAATTTGGATGCCTAATCCTTTTCTTGCCTAATTGCTTTGGCTTAAAACTTCAGTACTATGTTGAGTAGAAGTGGCAAAAATGGGCATTCTTGTCTTGCTCTTGTTCATAGAGAAAGAGGTTTCAGACTTTCACCATTGAGCATGATGCCAGCTATGGGTTTTTCATATACAGCCTTTATTGTAATAAGGAAGTTTCCTTCTATATGTAATTTATTAATTTTTTTAATCTTTACCCAAGGATATGTTTATTGATTTTAGAGAGATAAGAAGGGAAACAGAGGAAGGGGAAAGAGAGAGAGAGAGAGAGAATGAGAAACATCAATGTGAGAGGGAAACATCAATCAGTTGCCTCCTGTTTGAACCCCAACCAGGGATGGAACCCACAAGCTAGGTATGTGCCCTGACCAAGGATCAAACCCACAACCTATCGGTGTACAGGATGACGCTCCAACGAGCTGAGCTACCAGGCCACAACTTATTCTTTTTTTTTTTAATCAGTAAAGGGTGTTTAAAATGTTAAATGCTTTTTCTGTATTAACTGAGGTGATCATGTAGGTTTTTCTTTATTCAATTAGTGTGGTATGTCACATTGATTGATTTTCATTACATTGAACCAAGTTTGCATTCCAGAAATAAATCCCATTTAGTCAAAGTGCATAATCTATAAATATGCTGCTGAATTAAATTTGCTAGTGTTTTATTGGGGATATTTACATCAATATTCATCAGGGATATTAATCTATAAGTTTCTTTTCTTGTCATGTCTTTGTCTGGTTTTGGTATCCATGTAATAATGCTGGCCTCATAGAATGAGTTAGAAAGTATTCCTTCTTCTTCATTTTTTTAATTTCACCAATAACTTTATTGATTTGGATATTTTTAAGTATATTTTATTGATTATGCTATTACCATTGTCCCAATTTTTTTCTCCCCTTTATCCCCCTCCGCCCTGCACCCCCCACCCTTAGTTCATGTCCACAGGTTGTACATATAAGTTCTTTGGCTTCTCTATTTCCTATCCTATTCTTAACCTACCCCTGTCTATTTTATGTCTATCAATTATGCTTCTTATTCCCTGTACCTCTGCTCCCATTTTCCTCCTCCCCCTAACCACTGATAACCCTCCATGTGATCTCCATTTCTGTGATTCTGTTCCTGTTCTAGTTGTTTGCTTAGTCTTTGTTTCTGTTTTTTAGGTTCAGTTGTTGATAGTTACAAGTTTGTTGTCATTTTATGTTCATAGTTTTTGATCTTCTACATTTCATATAGTACGGGCCTGGTGGTGATGAACTCCTTTAACTTGGCCTTCTCTGGGAAGCACTTTATCTGCCCTTCCATTCTAAATGATAGCGTTGCTGGATAGAATAATCTTGGGTGGAGGCCCTTGCCTTTCATGACTTTGAATACTTCTTTCCAGCCTCTTCTTGCCTGCAAAATTTCTTTTGAGAAATCAGCTGATAGTATTATGGGAACTCCCTTGTAGGTAACTCTCTGCTTTCCTCTTGCTGCTTTTAAGATTCTCTCCTTATCTTTAATCTTGGCTAATGTAATTGTGCTGTGCCTTGGTGTGTTCCTCCTTGGGTTCAATTTCTTTGGGACTCTCTGAGCTTCCTGGACTTCCTGGAAGTCTTTTTCCTTCACCAGATTGGGGAAGTTTTCTTCCATTAATTGTTCAAATAAGTTTTCCATTTCTTGCTCTTCCTCTTTTCCTTCTGGCACCCCTATGATTCAGATGTTGGAGCACTTGAAGTTGTCCCAAAGGTTCCTAAGCCTCTGTTCATGTTTTTAAATCTTATTTCTTCATTCTGTTCCAGTTGGATGTTTATTTCTTCCTTTTGTTTCAAATTGTTGATTTGAGTGCCGGTTTCCTTCCCTTCACTGTTGGTTCCTTGTATATTTTATTTCATTTTGTGTACCCTTCATTTCTTCCTCCATTTTGCAACCAAGCTCAATCAATTTTGTGAGCATCGCAATTACCAGTGTTTTGAACTCTGCATCAGATAGGTTGTCTATCTCCTTGTTGCTTAGCTCTTTTTATGGAGTTTTGTTCTGTTCTTTCATTGTGACCATATTTCTTTGTCTTGGTGCACCTGTTAAGTTGTAAGGGGGCAGAGCCTTAGGTATTTTCCAGAGTGGGGCAACTCTCTTTGCTGTGTTGTGGCGCTGCCTGTGGGGGAGGGAACAGAGAGGGAACAATGCCATTCGTTTGCTCCACTCTAGCCCCCTTTTCCAATGAATTCTCCTATGAGCCTTCAAAACCCCCACAGTATTTTACAGCTGGAGGTTTTGAGTCTTCAGTTTCCCAGTCCACCAGCCTCTCCTCACCAGCATCTCCCACGTGCCTTGCCATGGGTCCTCCCTGTCTGCCAGGCGGACCGTCTCTGCCCTTCATATCAGAATGGATAAATGTTTCTTTAACTCCTTGGTTATCAGAGTTCCATGCAGTTTGCTATTATGGCAGTTGTTGTTCTTTGTTGTTTTTAAATAGGTTGTTATCCTTCTTTTGGTTGTGCAAGGAAGCAAAGTGTTTCTACCTATGCCTCCACCTTAGCCAGCCTTCCTCAATTTTTAGCAGAGTGTGGAAAGACTTGCTGTTTGCTCTTATTTAAATGTTTGGTAGAATTTACCAGTGAAGCCATCTGGTCCAGGGCATTTCTTTGTTGGTTCTTTGTTGTTTGCTTTTGATTACTGATTCAATCTCCTTAATATAGGACTATTCAGATTTTCTAATTTTTCATAATTTAGTTTTATTAGAGTGCATGTTTCTAGGAATTTGTCTATTTCATCTGGGTTGTTCAATCTTCTGGCATATAAACATTTATAGTATTCTTATAATCATTTTTATTTCTGTAAAATTAGTAGTAATATCTTGACTTTCATTTATGATTTTAATGATTTGAGTCTACTATCTCTTTTTTGTCTTAGTTAATCTAAAGGACTGATCTGACTGATCTTTATGAAAAACCAAGTTTTGGTTATGTTGATTTTTTTATTCTTTATTTATCTCTGCCTTAATCTTTATTATTTCCTTCTTTCTTCTAGGTTTGGGTTTAGTTTGCTCTTCTTTTCAGTGTAAGCTTAGGTTATTAATTTGAGATCTTTATTCTTTTTTAATATATACATTTACAACTATAATTGCATTCTTAGCACTATTTTAAATGAATCCCTTACATTTTGGAATGTTGTAATTTTGTTTCCTTATGTCTCAAGGTATTTTCTAACTTCCATTGTGATTATTTTTCTTTGGCTTATTGGTTGTTTGTTTAATTTACACATATTTTTGATTTTCTAGTTTTCTTGTTTCATTCCATTGTGGTCATAAAAGATACTTTGTATGATTTTAATCTTTTTAAATTAGTGAAGACTTGTATTGTAACATAACACATGATCTTTTTGGAGAATGTTCAGGAAGTCACTTGAGAAAAAGATATATTCTACTGTTGTTGGGTGGAGTGTATATGTCTACTTGGCCTAATGGTTTATAGTGTTGTTCAAGTCCTCTATTTTCTATAACAGCTGAAAGTAATATATTGAAGTCTTCTACTATGTCATGAGATACATGGTTGATGAATTATTTTAATCTGTACCTTTCCTCAACCTAGATTGACACTGCTCACATTTGGGAGTTCCTCTTTATCCTCTCATCTTCCCCACATTCACTGATAGATTGATTCTACAAATAAAAATTCTCCAATGATTTTTCATTAAGTCTTGCCTTCATTCTTAATTCATTCATGCATTCATTCAACAAATATGTGCTTGGTGCCTATCATGTACCAAGTACTGTTTTAGGTACTTGGGATACATGTATATAAACAAAAATCTTGCCTTAAGGGATTCTTGTGGAGAAAACAAATAATGCAAATAAACATAAAGAGAGAGCTTGTATTGTGTGCTAGAAAGTGATAAAGAAAAGCACAGAAGGGTAGGAGGATTAGGAGTACCAGTGAAGAGAGAAAGTCATATTACAATTACAGGTAAGATGATCAGGGTAAGCACCTTGACTTACGATATTTGAGCAAAGATGTGAAGGAGCCGAAAGAAGAGCCATGTGAGCATCTGAGAGAGGAGCATTCCAGATGGAAGGTACAGCAGGTTTACGTAAAGGTTCCAAGGAAGATCATGCCTGATATATTTGGAGCGTAACAAGGAGGACCATGTAGCCAGGGTAGAGTGGCCAGGGTAAAGAATGATAAGAGAGGGGATCAAAGAGGTAATGGTGGAGCCAAATCTCTTATTGCCCTGTAGAATATGGGAAGGATTTGGGCTTTTACTTTAAATAGAATGGGGATACATTGCTAGCACAATATAATTTACCATTTAAGATATCACTCTGGAAGCTGGGTAGAGAATAGATCCCGGGGGTCAGAATACTGTTTCAGTAATCCAGACAAGAAATAGTGATGGCTTGCTCCTGGGTGGCAGCAATAGAGATGATGATAAGTGGGTGAATTCTAGATATGTTTTAAAACTGGAACTAAAAAGATTTGTACATGATTTGGGTGTGGAGTATAAGAGAAAGAGATCACGGAGGATGACTGCAAGGTTTTTGGATTGAACAATTAGAAGAATGAGGTCACCATCCACTAAAATGAAAAAGGTTGTGGATACAGGACCTTGTGAGCAAAGACCAATGGTTCAATATCCCCATAGAAAATGTGAGTTGTTGCCTTGGCTGGTGTGGCTCAGTGGATTCAGTTCTGGCCTGTGAACCAAAGGGTTGCCAGTTTGATTCCTAGTCAGGGCACATGCCTGACTTGTGGGCTAGGTCCCCAGTGGGGAGCACATGAGAGGCAACCACACATCGCCTCTTGCACACATTGATGTTTCTCTCCACTTTCTCCCTCCCTTCTCCTCTCTCTAAAAAATAAATAAATAAAATCTTTTTAAAAATTAAAAAGAAAATGTGAGTTGTTTACTTAGACATCTAAGAGATGTTGAATAAGCATTTTGATACACAAGTCTGGAATTTAAGACTGAAGTCTGTTAGGATATATAAACTTGAGAGTTTTTATATACATGGATTTTGAGGTCATGTGATAGGATGATGTCACCAAGAAAATAAGTGTAAATAGAAAAGACCAAAGACAGAGTCCTGTAATATTCCAGTGTGAAGTGGTTGAAGATGAAGAATCAGTAAAGGTTACTGAAGAGATGGCCAGTGAGGTAGAAGGAAAACCAAAAGACCAGATGTCCCAAGATTTGAAGAAGAGAGTTAATCAACTATGTCAAATTCTAATAGATCAAGAAAGAGGAGGACTAAGATTTCTTCTTAAGAAATCCTGGAGCACTAGGTTTCTCCACGTGGAGGATTTTGGCAATGGGGAAAAGAGCTATTTCAGGTGTTTTCTCTGTGGGTGTGGATGTCAGAGAGAGTGCAGTAAGAAACTGAAGATAGCAGCATAGACAACCTTCAGAGGAGTACAGCTGCAAAGTAAATACATAGCCTAGTAGATGATGGTTAAAGTGATGTTAAGATAACTTTTTGTTTTGCTTTGTTTTTAAGGTATGAGCAACAACAGCCTACTTCTGTCCAGAAAGGATGACTCAGTAGAGAGGAAAACACTGGGGTGATTTCTCTGAATAAGCAAGAGAGGATGGGATCTTATGTACAAGGAGAGGTGTTGGCTTCATATAAGGGCATGGATAGTAATTAGAGCATTATGGTAACAGAGTATGTGAGTGCAGATGATAAAGGTACATTAGATGTGGCAGTGGGAGTGTGTAGAAGCTACAAGCTAAGAATCTAAGATGTCTGAGGTAGTGAGCAAGGCCATCAGTTGAGAGAGAAAATGGAGAATGAGGTATCAGTCATTTGAGGAGAAAGGAGATGGTGTAAAATAGCCATCCAGGAGAATAGGGAGTGAATGGACAAGGGAAGTAGAGTATGAATTCTGGACAACATAAGGATTCAACTGAAGCTCTTGACAGGTATTTAAAGCACTTTTGTCCAGCTTGTTCAGCTCCATAAGCACAAACCCAGAACAGGTGGAAAGGTGGATTTATTCAGCTTTGCGATTTTGCCAAATGAGTATGATGAAGTGCAAGAAAAATAAGGAAGGGAGGGTGTTATGATAATTACTGGTCATGGAAAGTAAGGTGGGCAAGGATGGGACAAAGGGCAAAAAAGGTGATGCAAAGGTAACAAAATTAATGAATTGGAGGTTCAGGTGGGTCCAACAACTGTTGAAGATCCAATAAGGGATGATAGAATTGAAATTTGTGAAACAGAGGTTATGTCACAGAAATAGTCACTGGTACTGACAAGGGCTAGGTAGGGCCTTTCAAGCCAGCTGTGGTGATGAACCAAGTCTTTTTCTTTTTTCCTTTCATCTAATCTGTTGCAAACCACAGACACATACACACGCACACACACAACTAGAACAAATAAAAATGTTTTAAAGACATGTAAAATACAGTAATCAAAAAAAGCACTGATCACATGGTTAGATATCGCAGTAATGTCAAACTGCTATAAAAGTTTCTAAATGCTTACTTTAGGTTTCCCATGCTTATCTCATGTGGATCACTAATAAAAGAGTGCCTACTAGCACTGGCCTATGGTTCACACTAAGTAGCTCTGTCTCAGGTGTGACCGTAGAAATGAGCGGCTGAGGTGGGATAAAGGCCAAACTCATTGGAAATTTCAAGAAAGTGAAAGTCCAGAGGTTGAAAAGATCACCGACATGTCTATTGAAATCACCCAACATTAAGACAGGAATAGTGTTAGAGTGATTTTGAGCCAAGAGCTAAAATTGTCAAGAAGGGGTGGGGAGAAAGCCCCAGGGGAGCAGATGACAGCAACAGTGGGATAGTGGGTAATACTGCTCATAGATTACATTTAAAGCTGAGGTTTGGGGAGAAGAGAGGTTGAATGATTTGGAAGTAGCAAGGAGGAGTAAGAAGGGCACCTATCACCCTCAGCCTAGTGTGGGAGGGAAAAAAACAGCCACCCTTGGGAGAGTTTCAGGGGATACAAAGTCCTCAAAAGGAAGTCAGGCTTCCACTAGAGTAGGCAGGGGAGGATTGTGTAGAGAAGCTTTTGCTGCACAGTAGAAGGAAGGTTTCATGAGCAGGCAGTGGTGGGAAAGGGACAGAACATGGAATGTACAAGGCCTTTCTAGGACTGGAGTGCAGAGGTAAGGGCTAAGCTGGGCCTCTAGGGCTTCTTAAATGTGAGTCAAAAGTATAGTGATAGAACTCCTGGATTTAAGACAGGTCATTAAAGCAGGACTGAATGTTTGGTATAGACAAGATTGGGGGTATGGGGGTCTCTTCTAATCCTCATCCATGGAGGTAAGGAAGTCTTAGGAAAATGGGTCCCCTCTTGATTCCAATCATGGGGATAAAAAGGCCTCAGAAGGAGTATGTCTCAAGACTTCTAGCAAAAGGGTCCAGGGAAGACACCACCTCCTGCTTTTGCAAACAGGAGGCTGTTGTTTTTAGTATCTCAGAATTTAACACTTATTTGGGAAAGTATTCTATGTTAGTCATTTTCTGATCTCTGCAACTGCAAGTATCCTCTATTCATACTCTTCTTTTTTGTGGCTGGGATTGACATCTGTCTCTTCGAATCCCATATTTTGACTTATGGTTTCAGAGCAGTCTTAGCTTTCCTGATGATGGATTTGCATTTCTGTTTCTTGGTCTCCTTGTTGATTTTGGATATTTCATATCAGAAAAAAGAAATGTTGACTCCATTATTTTAGAACTAGAAGTTCCCTTTTTTGTCTATGAATAATCTTTTTTTATAATACTTTACTCTTCATTTCATTGAAGAACCCTGAATGTTTACACATTTAGTTCTCTTCTCTTATGTTGAGAATTCCTTCACCAAAGAATCCTCTAATGTCCTGCCTTTGAGATAATAGGTCAGGCAGTCAATTTTCCTCTTTCTAGTTAGGCCTAATTTGTGCCTGGTATCCCTGAGAAGAAAGATTCTTTGGTTCAGATTCTTCACTCCTGGGCTGGGCAGGAGCTGATGGACAGCATGGGGATAGGAGAGTAGCCTCAGGGTTCTAACTGCTCCTTCTTTGTATGGATATCCCTGTAATATGCCCCACCCCTTAACCCATGGCAAATCCCAAATAGCCACACCAATATATACCCTACCCCACAAACACTGTTTACAAATTGATATTAACACACCTCTGTTGAGAGGTGCGGGTCTATGTTCCCTCCTCTTGAATCTGGGTGGAACTTTGTAACTGCTATGACCAACAGAAAGCAGCAAAAGTGATGCCTTGTGACTTCCAAGCTAGGACAAAGAAGGTGACAGGACTTTATCCTGGCCCTTTCTTCTCTTTTGGGATGCTCACCAGAACCCAGTTGTGAGGAAACCCATGCCACATGGAGAGGCCACATGTGGGTGTTCTGCCCAACAGCCCCAGCTAACTACCAGACATGTGAGTAAGTAAACCCTAAGTTGACTCTAGCCATAACCTTTGAGTCTTTCGGCTGAGCCCCAGGCACTGTGAAGCAGAGACTAGCCATCCTCACACTGCCCTGTGTGAATGTCTAACCCACAGGAACCATGAAAAATTATAAATAATTATATTTTTATTAAGCCACTAAGCTTTGGAGCTTAATAAAAATATAATACTTAGCAATAGATAAGTATTGCTTAAAAATATCTATTTAGCAATAGATAACTAACACAACCCATCTTTAGCAGTCTCTTGTACCCTCAATTTGTGAACTTTTCCAGTGTTTTGATGCAAAAAAAACTCAGCTTCCTTCTTTCTTATCCGCTTGTCTTCCCCCACAACCTTACCCCACTCTGCAGCATTTGCTTACAGCTTTCGCTAATCTACTAAGTCCATTTCCACTATCTGTCTATTTTCTACCTTTCAAAACTGTGTTGTCACTTCTCTTTTTCTCTGTGTCCCAGTACAGTTTGCTTGTGTTTTTTTTTTAATCTTTATGTTGTTATTTTAGTGGATTTAGGGAGGAGTGAGGATTAATACGTATGTTTAGTCCGCATGCTTAATACATGGTCTCCCTTCTCTGATTGGTTTGAACCCAAGATGGTTCAATCATTTTCTGAACCCTTGCAACATCCTATGATTTAATTCTGTGGCAAAAAATAGAAATGAACTCCAGCTAGTTTATATGCACACATATATGAAGCATTATGAAATTTTCAAATAATTGAGGGGAGAGCTAAATGGCCAAGGCGTAAGGAGGGAAGAAATTAAAGACCCCATTGAGTGTTCATAGATCCCTCTTTTGTCTACAGTAGTGTAGTCCAAGAGACCAAACATGAGACACAGATACTATTATACATTTTCTAGTACCATATCACAAAATAAAAAGAAAAATGGGTATAATTAATGTTCATATATGTTACTTGACCCAATATACTCAAAATAGTATCCTTTCAACATGTAATCAATATACAAATTTATTGAGATATTTTACATTTTGTTTTTTTGTACTAAACCTTTAAAATTTGGTAATTTGCACTTACCTTAATCCAGACAAGCCACATATCAAGTGCTCAATAGCCACATGTGGCTCATGACTACCATATTGGACAGTCAGGTATGAAAAATAATTGTTATTGCCTCCAGAAATTTTTTTGCCTGTGTCTCTGTTTAAAGTATCACATTTTCCAAAGAAAGAGTCTCATTGGTCTATCTTGCGCTTACTCTGGACCAATTAGCCATGGCCAGGAGCCATCATGTAACAATCAAGACCTGGCCAGTGGGGGTCATCTTGTGTAGCAGAGAAGATGAAGCTGTAAGTCAGGCAACTATCTCAAGAGAAAGAAAATGCACATATGTTAATACTTAATCATTTCACATGCAATAGCACAGTAATCATGTTCTTTGTTTTCTATAATTTCCTGATGTTTTGACATCTTGTAGCTTTACTGAATCTAGGAATTACCTTCCCTCCCAAGGCTAGCTAGCCAATTCCTCGAGATAGCAGGGGACTCACCTACAAGTGTGCCTTTCATATGCAAACCACCAATCCAGAGTCCACACCTCAGCTGCCCCCTTTATTAGGCTCTCACACTCAGGTCAGATACCAGCAAACTAGTTACAGCCTTTGTCCCAGACTCCACTGTAATGATCAACTAGGCAATCTTAAACCTGCTCACCCTACCTCACCCATTCCTTCCTTTGGAAATCACCAAAGGCATTTGCCCACATATCCTCTTTCTCTCCCTCTGCCTCCTGACCAACGGTGGTGCTTCCCTGAGTGGCCATGCATGTTGTACTTCCTGTTTCTAGGGAACTGTGAATATAAATTTCTTCCTTTGTGACAGTCATTTCTATGTCTGTGTGACTTACCACACATGATTAAAACAAATCCTGAGTAATTTTAAAACAAATTTACACATTCCACAAGGTTTCTGAGTGTAAGATGGTACTCAGTGAAAATTCTTCTTCCCATTTGCCCAGTTTACTTCACTGCCTCAGGATAACTTCTCTTAGTTTTTCACGAATCTTTAAGTATATATAAGCAACTACAAATATTTTTTCCTCTTCTTTACCAAAAAAGGTAACATAAACTACATTGAAAAATATGATTGAAAGATCTTTGTGGAATAAGTGAGTTATAAAATAAGGAAAATGTATATGCAACACTTAATCTTTTCTAATAGTAACCTATTTTATAAACACTGTGCTTAAAAACAATTTATAATATATAGTTGTCTTAGTTTCCTTCTGTTTGAATTTTTTTTTTTCATTTTAAGGATAAGCTGATGCACTTGAGAGCTTGGAAAAAGGCAAGTGTAAAAATCATACCAGAATGTCATATAAACCTAACATGTAAATAACCTTAAATAAGTGAGTCAAGGTTTACTACTTTTCTTACAATGTATGAACTTCCATTTTTACTTGAAAACTTTCTGTGAGGAACATAGAGGCATAAGATAAAGCAAGCATAAATCAAACTAACATGGGGACGAAAAGAAGGAATAATATGTTCCCAGGAAGACCTATTAGACACTAAATGGCACATAAGACCCTTGCTCCTCTGATCATTTCTGATCTGTGTTTTTTCATAGACCATGTCAAATCTTTTCCTTTAGAAGTGGTCTATAGTAAGGTCCAACCTCCTCCCAATGATGGTGTTATAGGTCCTTTTAAAAACTTTTCCCAACCCTGACTGGTGTGGCTCAGTGGATTGAGTGTCAGCCTGCAAACTAAATGGTTGTCGGTTCAATTACCAATCAGGGCACACGCCTGGGTTGTGGGCCAGGTCCCCGGTAGGGGGCATGCAAGAGGTGACCACACATCGATGTTTTTCTCTCCCTCCTTTCCACTGTTTCTAAAAATAAATAAATAAAATCTTAAAAAAAAAAACAAAACTTTTTTCCTCATGAGGAAAATGGTCATTTGTTCTCATGCAGCTGCATTTTTACCAAGCAGGACAAAATGTAATCTGGGATTTGGTGCATTCCAAATATCATCATCCCCTTTGTTAGCAACAGCAATATTTTTTAAGGGCACAGACCAAGTCTCTGTTCTCTTGGGTCCCTAGAACCTAGCATGGTGCCTTATCTACGTTTGTCAAGTGAGAACAAGAAGTGTGCTTTCCAAGAACCAACATTCCGCAGGGAAGTTCAGCACTTTTGTATAATACCACCTAGACATATATGAAGCAGATTAAAATAATTCTGTAATGTTGAATGTATACGGCTGCAATCAACAAAGATCAGTGACTGACAGTGCGAGGACTAGAAGCTGATTGGGGGACTCCAAAGACCACTGTGTCCAAGATTTTGACACAGGATCTTGACATGAAATGTGTTTTGGCAAAATTCATTCCATCGCTTCTGTTACCAGAGCAGAAGGAACATCGTGCTGCAGCTGGGAGAACTGTGTGAGGCCCCACGGTGCCTGCTTTAAAGGGGACTGAGGCACCATTGTCCTATGCACAGTGTTTCTTGTATCTTCTTCAATAAATGTCTCTATTTTTCATAAAAAAATAATTCTGTAAATTTTGTAAGCATATTGAAATACTGGGGTATTACTTATACAAGTTAAAGTACAAATCTGAAGTACACAGCATAATGAGCTTTTACAAATGAATACGTTCATAGAGCACATTTCTTGCATGCCACAACGCAACCTTATGTCCCGCCCCAGTCACGATTCTGTTTGTAACATCTTAGATTTATGCCTATTTTTAAACATTATGTAAATGGGATCATATAATGTGGTCTCTTTTGTGTCTGGCTGCTTTCACTTGATTTATGCTATCTATTGCACATACCAGTAGTTTGTTCTTTTTCAGTGCTGGGCAGTGTTTCTTAGTATAAACATATCACAATTTACATACCTATTCTTCTGAATGGACACTTGGGGGTTCCCAGTTTAGGCTGTCATAAATAAAGTGCTATGAACATTTGTACACTTCACTGTTTAAAAAATTATTCTTATTTATTTATTGACTTTTTGGTGTACCATTTATAAATTTTAATGTATATAGATTTATATGACTACCAAGCAATCAAGACACAGTCCCATCACCCCCAAAACTCCCTACTATTCCTCACCCCTAATTTCTGACAATCACCAATCTAGTCTCTATCACTGCAGCTTTGCCTTTTTAGAATGTCATGTTGTTTTGTTTGTCTGTTTAAATATTTTATTTATTTATTTTTAGACAGAATGGAATGGAGGGATAAAGAGAGGGAGAGAAACATCAATGTGTGGTTGTCTCTCACATGCCCCACCCCCCTGCCCCAGGGACCTGGCCTGCAACCCAGGCATGTGCCCTGACTGGGAATTGAACCGGCGACCCTTTGGTTTGCAGCCCACGCTCAGTCCACTGAGTTACACCAGCCAGGATAGAATGTCATATGTTGATAGATAGAATTGTAGAGTAGGTAACCATTGGAGGCTGGCTTCTTCCACTCAAATAACTCCTTTGTTATCCATCACTAGAACCATCCTTTTTTATAGCACATCTTTTCTTAAAGATTTTATTTATTTATTTTTAGAGAGAGAGGAAGGGAAGGAGAAAGAGAAGGAGAGAAACATCAATGTGTGATTGCCTCTCGTGCACCCCCTACTGGGGACCTGGCCCACAACACAGGCATGTGCTGTGACTGGGAATTGAACTGGCGACCTTTTGGTTCACAGCCTGCGCTCAGTCCACTGAAACACACCAGTCAGGATTAGTACCTTCCTTTTTATTGCTGACATTATTACATGGTTTTTTGTAGACATAACCCTCACTTCTTTTGGGTATACTTCTTTTTTAGCTTTTAAAATTATTATTGTGTATTGGTTTTAGGTGCACAGCTTAGTGATTCGATGATCGTATACTTTGCATAGTGTTCGCCTCTATACCTCCAGTACCCCAACTGCCACCACACATAGGTATCACAACTATTGAGTTAACTTTCAGGAAGGTAATTGCTTGGTCATAGTTTCATCATATATTTAACTTTAGTAGGTAGAGCCAAATATTTTCCCTAAGTGGTTGAGCTAGCAATATAAGATAGTTCTGATTGCTCCCTGTCTTCACCAGCATTTGGGAAACATCCTGGTCGGTGTAATTGTACATTTTAGTCACTCACATAGGTGTGTATGCAAATTAGATTTTAGGGTTTGTCATAAACCATGGAAAGAATTAGTCATCTTTTGTAGCAGAAGCTGTTGGTGCCCTGCTCAGATCCCCTGGGATCTTTTTTACTGTCCCAGGGCTGCTGCAGGTGCTGTTGCTAATAGCCCACACCTGCAACTTTATCCAGTGCTGGCCCTTGGGCCATTAGAGCTGCCACGCAGTTTTCATCTCCCAGGGCCCCAAACGCACTAGGGTGGTCACAGACAATGCTAACTGTAAGGGGTACAAAAGCCCAGTTCCTTTGCCTCAAGGCAAACATTCACAATGTTGCAATTTATACTTTTGAGCTCCCCAGGGGATCAGGCTGAGAGTGATTTCACCTGAAATCATATCCTCCTTTGGCTTTTCCTCCTACCCAGTCCTGCTGCTCTCACTCCCTTCAAGGTTTTCCTGTGAGCACAACCCCAATAAAGAAATTGGAGAAGAGCCGTCACTGGTGTGAGTCAGTGGATTGAGTGCCCGTTAGATTCCCAGTCAGGGCACATGCCTGGGTTGCAGGCCCGGTCTCCGGTTAGGAGTGTATAAGAGGTAACTGATTGATGTTTCACTTTCTATCTCCCTCCCTCCCTCATGTCTAAAAATAAATAAATAATTTTAAAAAAGAAATTGGAAAAGAACTCCCAATTTTGGCTGTGCTTCTAAGGAAACTGACACCACGCAGCTTTGCAGCATCCATTTCTCCATCCTCTGACCCGAAGGCCTCACTTTCTGTGTATGCCGTTAGAAACACTAGATGTTTGACTGCAACCCACAGAAAACCTGATAAGCAGTGGCTTAAACAAACAAGGGTTTGTGTGTTTTCTCAAGCAACTTTTGTCTCATTGTGACAAGTGCCAGTTAAGTGGCAGGTTTCCAGGCAGAACTATGAGATAAATGGGATTGCCCTTGACCATCCCAATTCAGGACCCTTCCCCCTGTGTTGGTCCCTTCTGTTGCTTCCCCCCAAGTGTCTCGGCGATCTCAGAATACTCAGTAATTTTCAATTAAAAATTGAGAATTTTTAGGTTACTGTGTGCTTCAAAGACCCTGCACACATAAATTAATATTTTATGCCAAACAATGGAAATTTTTAATTCCAGAGATTTTTATCATTAGGCAAAATAATAAGTGTGCACTTAATTATATTAAATTTCTCAAGACATCCCTCTAACTATTTCTTTTCAGAGAAGTAGTCATATACATTAATCCATGCTCAGATTTTATGACAGTCATGAATTCTTTGCTTCAATTAGCATTTGTAGAGGGCCTGGCCCAAGCTCTAAATAAGTTGTGAGGACTACAAATATGAATAATATATTGACCTCTCTTTTAAAGATTCTTCATGCACACCTATCATTGCACATTTTACTCTTTTGTGATTGTCAGTTTGCTGGTTTTTATTCATTTAGATTGTAAGCTTCTTGAGGTCAAGGATTATATTTTATCTCTGTGCTTCTATAATTAGTATAGTAACTGGAACATCCTATACATGTCTGTGGAAAGCAGAGTGTCAGAGAATGATAAGGGAGAATAAAGAAAGAGAGGCAGGAAGGGAGGAAGATGGGGTAGATTAAAGATGTCACCAGTTCTTTGAGTTTTCCCCACTGAGAGACAGAGTCTATTTCTACTCTGCTTGAATCTAAGCTGAATACAATTCCAGGCCTAAGCTTTGCTCCCTGGGGAAAGCCAGCCCCATGTAAGAAGTCCAACTATCCTGAAACTACCATGCTGTGAGGAAGCCCAAGAAAACCTCGTGAAGAGACCATGCAGAGGAGAACTGAAGAACCCAACTGACAGCAAGGACTGAGGCCTAGACGTATGATACCAGTTGTTCCAGCCAGATCTCAGCTATCTGAGCTATTCCAGCTGAGGCCCCAGACATCACAGAACAGAACTGAGCTATTCCCACTGTGCTCTGATGAAGTTACTGACCCACAAAATCATACTCAAAATGTTGTTTTAAGCTACTAACTTTGGGGGTGGTTTTCTACACAGCAAAAGATATTTGAAGCAGGAGGTATTCATCATCAGAAGGATAATTTATTGTTTCATCATTGCCAACAGTTTTTATTTTATTTAAGATACACTTGTGAAAAGAGAGCAGTTCTTAACACGAAGTAAAAGTTGTAATAGTGGAGATATTTTGTGACTGGAAATATTTCTGATACATTCCTCATATCCTAACAAGGGTAAGGCATGTCTTGATTGGTCATGTTGGATGCCTAGCCCTGTTGGTCAGGGCCAAGACCGAAGCTGGGAAGCCTCTGCATGTGTTGAAAGTCAATTATATATTTACTATGGTGAGGGAGATAAACTAAATTAATAACATGGGTCAGTTATGGAAGGCATAGGAAATGGTGGAAATAGTGAATTGGGAGCCACCATTCTCTCACTCAACTGCAGCCAATTATAGCCATGAGGGAATATGGACCCTGTGTTGTTAGATCATCTATTCTTTTTCAGAAGCAAAGTAGCCAGATTTTTTACATAAAATCTCTAGATTTTATATCTGGGCTATAATATGTTGTGTTGCCAATTTCAGCATTGTGGTCCAGAGAATGAGAACACCGGACCACACTGGATTAGGTGTCATAGTCGACATACATTGCATGTGTCTCTCTGGATATCCTGTGGCTTTTGAAAATGTAAATTGGCCTGTGTGTATGTGTGTTTCATCAAGTTTACTAGACCAACCAAAACAGACTCAGTGCTTGACATACTAAGTGTTGGTGGAGATGTGTAGCAACTACAGCTCTCACACACTGCGGTGGCTGCGTAAACTGGTACAACCATTTTGGAGAACTGTTTGGCAATAAGACTATCCCTCTGACCCAGCAGTACCATTCCAAGGTAAATACCCAAGACAAATGTAATATATGTTCATTAGGAGACATATATTATAATGTGCATAGAACACTATAAGTAATAGTCAAACATTAGAAACAAATAGTGCCCATTAACAGTAGAATCGATAAACAACGTATTCATCAGTAGAGCATTACACAGCAATAAAAACTGATCTACGGTTTCGGCATAATAGTGGTTATTCTTGGTAGGAGGATGGTAACTCGATGGGGTATGAGAGGACTTTCAAGGCACTGGTCGTGCTGTTTTTCTTGTCTATGAGCTGGTTACTTGGGTGTACTCACTTTGTGGAAAAATTCACTGAGCATATGCTTTTGGTTTGTGCACTTTTCTGTATATGTTGTACTTTAATACAAGTATTTAAAAAGCAACATTTGAAATATGTAGCAGTTTGCTTTCAGTGTAGGTGCAAAGATGAGGACAACAAGCTGGAGCAAGCTTCTAGCTACTTAGCATGGACATACAGGATGAGAGAGAATGAAGTCTTTGCTTTCTTGAGCCACCAGAAAATAGTGAAATAGCTAGGGTAGCTGGCTAGTTGTGCTCTCTTCTTCATATCCCTGGATACAGGCTGCCTAACGAGAGGCTGCATTTCCTGACCTCTCACAGCGAGCCAATGGGAAGTAGGCAAACATGAAAGAGATGAGGCTTTCTGGTTATCTCCATCATATGACAAGCCACTTGCCATGGACTTTGGCTTTTACTCTTTCTCAGGTGTCCGAATATGGAGATGGCAAGGACGCACCATTGACTGTGCAGACCAGAATCACATCTTGAGGGATGGCAGAGCCACAGTGACCATGTGATTCAGAATCACACTGTCATCCTAGATGATCTACAAAGTTGATGTGAGAGAAACAAACATCTTTTTTAATTAAGCTGTTATATTTTGGTGTCTCTCTGTTGCAAGAGCTAAGCCTCTGCCCTTTCCCAGATGTTTCTTAGTGCAGCAACAAGTAGCAGAGACTCGGGGCTCATGGGCTGCAGCTGTGGGATTTCCTAGTGGGTTGAAGTCATTCAGAATTACCACATAGTCTGGGGCCATTTCAGTCATAGCTGTCAAAGAGAGCATTGAAAGAAATGGCTTTATGTTAAATATTGATATAGTGAGGTTAGAGCAGTGGTTCTCAAAGTGTGGCCCAGAATGGCAGCATTAGCATCGCTGGGAGCTTGTTAGAAATGCAAATTCTTGGGTTCCACTCCAGATGGAGTAAATCAGAAATCTGGAATTGAACCTCGGCAATATGTGTACTTACAAGCCCTCCAGGGATTCTAGTGCACACTCAAGTTTGACACCCCTAAGCCAAACCACAGGCTTGGGGAGGAGAACGGTTAGCAAAGTTTTTCTGTAAAATACCAGATAACATTATATTTAGTTATTATATCTCCTGACTGAAAATTTCTCAGACTTTCCTTATATTTTATGACATTGTCAGTTTTGAGGAGTACAAGTAGGTATTTTGTAGAACATCTCTCACTTGGAATTTATCTGAGGTTTTCTGCTGATTAAACTGGGGGTATGGGTTTTGGAGAAAAAGGCCACAGAGGTAAAGTGCTGTTCTCACCACGTCTCACCTGCAGTGCATATTATCCGCGTGGCTTACCGCTCTTGATATTGATCTTGAGATAATGGTTGTCTGGTTTCTCCACTGAAGTTCCTCTGTGTTTCCACTTTCCACACGGTCCTGTTTGGAAATACGTCACCGTGCAACCCGCTTTTAAGGAGTAGAGAGTTATGCTGCACCACTAGAAGATGGTGCAGTAGGTAGAATAATATTCTCCCCAAAGATGTCCATGTCCTAATTCCCAAACCTGTCCATATATTACACAGCAAAGAGGAATTAGGGATGTGGAGGGGTGGTGAAAAAAAAGGCAGAATCAAAGGTGACTTTTAGGTTTCTTGCTGGGGCTGCTAAATAAGTGCTATTTATTGAGATCAGGAAGCCTGGGGCAGGGATATGGGGAAGGAGAGATTTAGAAGAGAATATCAAGACTTTTTTCAGACTTACTGGGATGTTTAGGAGACATTCAGATGGAGATACCATGTAAATAACTAGATCCAGGGGAATCTGGAATCTTAAGGAAGGCATAGCTCTGACTTTGAAGGTCATAAAATTTAACTCTAAGGAATGAATAAGACCTCCGTGGGAAAGAATGCAGATATGGAAGGTGAAAGAACCAAGGGCTTGAGGAAGAGCTGAGAACAAAAGCCAGGTTGTAGGGCGTTCCATGAAAGGAAAAGTGAACAGAAAGTTACGTGTAGGTACATATAGCAGAGTACATATCGTGGTTCTCAAACCCATGTAATTATCAGAATCACCTGCAGGGCTTGTAAAACCTCGATTTCTGGGCCCAGAGCTTCTGACTCAGTAGGAAGCTCTAGGATGGTGCCTAGGATTTTGCACTTCTAAAAAATTCCTCGGTGATGCTGATGCCTCTAGCTTGAGGACCAATCACACTTTGAGAAACACTGCCAGAATAAACAGTTTTGATATGGTTAGCTATGAATAGGCATCAAAGAACTGGAAGAAAGTAAGGATAAAGGAGGATTTCTAAGGATGAAAGTTAACAGTATATTTGCTTCCTGGTGGAAATTATCTGATAGAGGGGAAGACGGGTGATGCAGAAGGAAGTGGGGGGGATAAAAAGACAAAGTCCTTGATAATTCAAAAGGGGCTGACTTGGAGCATCATGGGGGCTTTGGCTTCTGATGGAAGAATGGACATTTACCCCATGGTTACAGGTGTTCATAGGTTTAGAGGATTAGAGGTAGAAGATTGCACAAGCTTCTATATTCTGTATTCCGGAAGCTTCTATATTCTATATTCTCCAGGAAGGATGAGAAAAGTAGAAAAAATGAAGGAGGATATTTGAGACAAAGGAAGAAGGTATGAACTACTTGACTTAGACAATAGGAAGTCAAGTTTACTAGACTAGCCTGATAGCACTCTGTATAATTGGAAAAATGTTCTATAATTTGTGCTGTCTAATATGGTAGCCACTAGCCACATGAGACAATTACACTTGAGTGAATTAAAATGAAATAAAAATATAAATTTAGTTTCTTAGACTCACTTGTCACAGCTCAAGTGTCAATGATACACTCTGAGAGTAACAGAGTTGGCTGTGGAGCTATGCTGAGGGTATGCTCAACATGTTGAGATTTATGAAATCAGCCAGGCCTAGTTTGTAATTTTTCTCCAGCAACAGGCCCAGAGAAGATCAATGATGCATCCCTTTCAGGGTTGGATTTTTCCAAGATAAGTAGGACATAAGGAAAGAGGGCCAAAGAGTCAAGGGTCCTGGGGATACAGTGATTAAGGCAGGACGATGGGGTGTCTAGTACATGACATGAAACAAGAAGAGTAATGCAGCCTAGAGGACTCACAGACTGTCCTCACTGTTAAATGACACTTGCAGAATAAAGCATTATCTACTT
Source organism: Micronycteris hirsuta (assembly GCA_004026765.1). Lineage (NCBI taxonomy): Eukaryota > Metazoa > Chordata > Mammalia > Chiroptera > Phyllostomidae > Micronycteris > Micronycteris hirsuta. The sequence goes on along the minus strand of PVJI01012036.1, from coordinate 29,301 downwards.
TTTCTACTTCAAAAATAACTTGCTGACAAGGGGAAGTTTCTCTTTATACAGTATTTCAGATAATAAAGGAGTGATAGAGTATTAACCATCTGTAAGTCCCTAATGAAATAATTGATGTAGGCAATGCTCATCAATGGCTGCTAGAACCACTCAAAAAAAAAGGGACAAGATATTTTGTGCCTCTTGATAGAAGAACTTAACGCGATCTGATGTATCCTTGCCAAAAAAAAAAAAAAAAAAAAATCAACCATGAGTCTCATCGAGCTTTTAGATTCAACAACAAATTTACAGAACATGTTAGCATCAGGGAGATAGAATCAGTAAAACCTATACTGTAGAAAACTGTACCAAATAAACAACTTGGTTTCTTCAACAAATTAATTGCAAGGAGGAAAAAGAACTGAAGAGGGAACCTAAAAAAGATTTATGAGACACATCAACAATAATGATATTGTGGTTATGTATTTTAGGTGTCCTTGTATTTCAGTGATATACACTGAAATGTTAACAAGTGAAATTATATATCTGGGATGTATTTTGAAATACTCTCAGTGGTGGGGGCATAAATGATAGAAGATAGGGCCATTTGATGACTAGTGTAGCTGGTGATGTATATCTGGATCTTCATTCTGCTAACCTTTCTTCTTTATTTATATTTAAAATTTTTCATAGTAACAAGGTTAAATAAAAATAATCCTGCCCTGATCAGTGTGACTCAGTTGGTTGGGAGTTGTTCTGCAAAGTGAAAGGTCACAGGTTTGATTCTGGGTCAGGGCACATACCTGGTTGTGAGTTACTTTCCTGTGAGGTGTGCCTGAAAGGGAACTGATTGATGTTTCTCTTTTACATCAATGTTTCTCTTCTTCTCTTTCTCCCCCCCTTCCTTTCTCCCTAAAAATAAGTAAATTAAATATTTTTAAAAAATTCTTTCTGCCCTGGTTGATTGGCTCGGTTGGTTGTAGCATTGTCCTGTAACCAAAGAGTTGCACGTTTGATTCTCGATCAGGGCACATACCTGGGTTGCAGGTTTTATCTCCGGTCCAGGTGCGTACAGGAGGCAAACAATTGATGCTTCCCTCTTGCATTGCTGTTTCTCTCTCTGAAAGCAGTGAAAAATGTCCTTGGGTAAAGATTAAAAAATAAATAAATAAAAATTAAAAAATAAACAATCCTTCCTATTCTGGATACTGTTTCCAGATAAGAACCTGCCTCTCTCTCGGCCCGGCTGGTGTAGCTCAGTGGATTGAGCGCGGGCTGGGAACCAGAGGGTCCCAGTTCGATTCCCAGTTGGGGCACGTACCTGGGTTGCAGGCCAGGTCCCCAGTGAGGGCCATGTGAGAGACAATCATACATTGCTCTTTCTCTCTCCTTTCTCCTCTCTCTGAAAATAAATAAATAAAATCTTAAAAAAAAAAAAGAACCTCTCTCCTTCCTTTCATAGTCAAACATCTTTTTTTTTATAAATATATTTTTTTAAGATTTTATTTATTTATTTTCAGAGAGGGAGAAGGGAGGGAGAAAGAGCAATGTATGGTTGCCTCTCACATGGCCCTCATTGGGGACCTGGCCCACAACCCAGGCATGTGCCCCAACTGGGAATCGAACTGGGACCCTCTGGTTCCCAGCCCGCGCTCAATCCACTGAGCTACACCAACCGGGCTCTTTTCATAGTCAAACATCTTGAAGGAATTATCTCTGTTGTTGTTTCATATCCTTACTTTCCATTCATGCCTCTAACCACGCAGCCTTGCCTGTGCTCAGGTTTCTTCCCTAGAGTAGCTCAGGCTAAGTTTCCTAGGATTCCATAGTCAAGAAACACTTTTCTGCTCTCAACTCCTATGGCAACTTTGGCCACATCAACCTTTCAAACTCTCTTCAACCCAGGATGACTGGAGTCAGGTAACAAGGGCTTACATCAGGCTGGCCACATCTTGGCTTGGTCTTACTAGAAAAGCACTCTCATTCTCCATCTTCCCATCTCTAAAATGACACTAAGAATAGTGTCTGACCTCTCCTGGGTACGGATATGTAACAATCCACCCAAAACTGAAAAGCTTGAAGTTGACGATTAATTATCTCCTGCGATCCTTTGGGGTTGATGGTCTCAGCTGGGTAGCTGTTCCTTGGCATCCCTTCAACGTTCACTGTCCGTCGGTTGCCTTCAGTTACATGCTGGACTCTAGTCTGGAGCTTCTGGCGGAGCTGGAGCTCATCAAGCATCTCTCTCTCTCTCCATGTGGCCCCAACCTAATAGCTAGCTTGGTCTTCCTCTCAGGGTACTTTGTACATTACAGCTGGCTTCCCCCAGAGTGACCATTCAAGGAAACAGGAAGTGGAAACTTCTGATCTCTTACAGCCTGGAACCTGGTACATCATTTATTTTATTGGTTAAAGCTGTCACAGAGCCTGTCAAGATTCTGAAAGAGGAGACTTGGTGAAGTACCAGAGAGAAAGTCTCAAAGTCATTCAGTTTGCATGCAGCTAAATTCTTTTCATCCAGTTTTCCCAGTGGTAAATTTTTCAAAACTAGAGTATAGTATCACCAGCAGGATGTCTTATTCAGATTTAACAAGTTTTACTTGTACTCATTTTGTGTGTGTGTGAGTGTGTATTTAGTTCTACACAATTGTATCATATAGGTAGGCTCATGTATCATCTACCACAGATATAGAATGATTCCATCACCATGAGGATCCTTTTTTAAAAGATTTAATTTATTGCCCTGGCTGGTGTGGCTCAGTGGATTGGGTGCCAGCCTGCAAACCCAAAGGGTCGCCGGTTCGATTCCCAGTCAGGGCATGTGCCTGCATTGCAGGCCAGGTCCCCAGCTGGGGGTGTGCAAGAGGCACCTGATCAATGTATCTCTCACACTGATATTTTTCTCCCTGTCTTTCTCCCTCCCTTCTTCTCTCTCTAAAAATAAATAAAAAAAAATTTTTTTTAATTGAAAAAAAAATTTAATTTATTTATTTTTAGAGAGCAGAAGGGAGGGACACAGGGAAACATCAATGGGTTGTTGCTTCTCATGTGCCCCCTACTGGAGACCTGACCAGCAACCCAGGCTTTTGCCCTGGACTGGGAATCGAACTAGCAACCCTTTGGTTCATAGGCTGGCACTCAATTCACTGAACCACACCAGCCAGGGCCCTTTTATAATTCTTAACTTGTGACAGCCACTAATTTTTGCTCCATTTTCATGATTTTCTCATTTTAAGAATGTTATTGAAATGGAATCATACAATTAGTAACATTTGGGATTGCTTTTTTCACTCAGCAGAGCTCTCTAGACATTCTTCCAAGTTATTGCTTGTTGCTTGATGGTTTTAATGTATGGGTTTATATTCTTAAATAAGATATTACTTACTTTGATCTGTTTTTAAAAATAGTTTGAATCTCATAGTGCAATCCTGTAACTTGCTTTTTTTTTTTCATTTAACAATATGTGTTTGAGATTACCTTTACTAATGTGTGTGGCTGTGGGCCATGTATCTTCACTGTATCTATTTATTACCATATATTAATTCAATTAGTTATTGATGGGCATTCGGATTGTGTTGAGGTCTTGATTTGTGTGTGTGTGTGTGTGTGTGTGTGTGTGTAATGATGTTACTATGAATATCCTTATTTGTGAGTCTTGGTGCAAAAGTTCAAGATTTTCTCTAGATTACAAAACTTGGAGGGGAATTTCTGGCTCATTTACTGTGTGTATATCTAATTTTACTAAATAAAGTTAAATTATTTTCCAAAATGTTTGAGTCAATTTACATGCCTATTAGCAATGTGTGAACAATCTCATTTCTCCATATCCTCCTCAACATTTAGTATTGTCAGACTTAAAAATGTTGCCAGTCTGGTAAACACAAAGTAGTATTTCTTTATGGTCTTAACTTGCAGTTCCCTGTTTGCTAATGAGTTGAGCATCTTTTTATGAGATGAGCCATTCATGTTTTCTCTTCTGGAAGATGCTTATTCATGTTTCTTTGTCATTTTTATATTGAGTTTGTCTTTTTCTTATTCATTTATTCGAGTTTTTTATATATCTTGGATTCTAATCATTCGTAAGATAAATTGCTGCAAAGGTTCCCTCAGTTTGTTGCTTAGCTTACTCTCTTTACTGTTTTTTGTTTTTGTTCTTTTTGTTGTTGTTGTTGTTGTTTTAGAGAGGGGGGGGAAGAAGGAGAAAGAGAGGGAGAGAAACATCAATGTGTGGTTGCCTCTCACTTGCTCCCTACTGGGGACCTGGCCCACAACCCAGGCATGTGCCCTGACTGGGAATCAAACTGGTGACCCTTTGGTTCCCAGGCCTGCGCTCAATCCACTGAGCTTCACCAGCCAGGGCCTTATTGTGTCTTTTTTTTTAATTTTAATTACTTTATTGTTGTTCAATTACAGTTGTCTGCTTATTGTGTCTTTTGATATTTATTTTAAATTTTTTCTGTAGTCATATTTACCCAATTTTTTATGTTTTTTGTGTGTGTTTTAAGAAATTCTCCTCTATCCTATGCTCATAAAGATATTCTTCTACATTATCTATCTACCTTCTTTCTTTCTTTTTCTTTTTTCTTTTGGTATAACACACATTTAAGTGTTAAATCCACCAGAAATTGATATGTGTGTGCATTATTTAATTTCTTCTCCCCACCCAATGGATTACCAAGCATTCCAGGTCCACATCCACATTGTTGAGTAGCACATCTTTCCCCACTCTCTGCAATGCCCTCTTTCATAAATCAAATGTCCACACATGTGTGAGTCTGATTCTGGGCTTTTTGTTCTGCATTGGTAGTTTAGCTATGCACAAATGGCACACTATTTTGATTACTACTTTTTTCTTTTTTTCTTTTTTGTTCTTTTATTATTGTTTTCTCTTTTTCTTTCTCCCCTTTATTCCCCTCCGCCTTGCACCCCTCTCCCACGAGCATTCCCTGATTTAGTTCATATCATGGGTCATACATAGATCTTTGGCTTCTCCATTTCCTACACTATTCTTAACCTCCCCCTGACTATTTTGTAACTACCATTTATGTTTCTTATTCCCTGTACTTTTCCCCCATTCTCCCCCTTCTTCCTCCCTGCTGATAACCCTCCATGTGATCTCCATTTTTGTGAATCTGTTCCTGTTCTAGCTGTTTGTTTAGTTTGTTTATATTTTTGGTTTTTTAGGTTTGATTGTTGACAGTTATGAGTTTGTTGTCATTTTACTGTTCATATTTTTTATCATCTTCTTTTTCTTAGATAAGTCCCTTTAACACTTCTTGTAATAAGGCCTTGGTGACGAGGAACTCCTTTAACTTGACCTTATCTGGGAAACACTTTATCTGCCCTTCCATTCTAAATGATAGCTTTGCTGGATAGAGTAATCTTGGATGTAGGTCCTTGCCTCTAATGACTTTGAATACTTCTTTCCAGTCCCTGCTTGCCTGCAAGGTTTCTTTTGAGAAATCAGCTGACAGTCTTATGGGAATTCCTTTGAAGGTAACTGTCTCTTTTTCTCTTGCTGCTTTTGAGATCCTTTCCTTATCTTTAATATTGGGTAATGTAATTATGATGTGCTTTGGTGTGTGCTTCCTTGGGTCCAACTTCTTTGGGACTCTCTAAACTTCCTGGACTTCCTGGAAATCTATTTACTTGGCCAGATTGGGGAAGTTCACCTTCATTATTTTTTCAAATACTTTTTCCATTTCTTGCTGTTCCTCTTCTCCTTCTGGTACCCCTATGATTCAAATATTGTAATGTTTAAAGTTGCCCTGGAGGTTCCTAAGCCTCTCCTCATTTTTTGAATTCTTGTTTCTTCATTTTGTTCTGGTTGAATGTTTATTTCTTCCTTCTGGTCCAAAGCATTAATTTGAGTCCTGGTTTCCTTCCCTTCACTATTGGTTCCCTCTACATTTCTTTTCATTTCACTTTGCATAGCCTTCACTTTTTCCTTTATTTTGTGACCACACTCAACCATTTCTGTGAGCATCCTGACTACCAGTGTTTTGAATTCTGCATCTGATAGATTGGCTATCTCTTCATTGCTTAGTTTTATTTTTGGAGTTTTGATCTGCTCTTTCATTTGGGCTATATTTCTTTGTCTTGGCACACCTGTTACATTATAAAGGGGGAAGACTTAGGTATTCGCCAGAATGGGGCAATCCACCTCACTACATTGTGGCACAGTCTGAATGAATGTTTCTTCTTTAACTCCTTGGTTGTCGAACTTCCACACAGTTTGATTTTCTGGAAGCTCTGGTTATTTTTTGTTTTTAAACTTGTTGTCCTTTTGGTTGTGTGAGGAGGCCTATTTTGATTACTGTTGATATCTGATAGAACAAATTCCATACCTTGTTGTTCTTCAGAAATGTTTGGTTGTTCTTTCATATAAATTTTAGAACAAGTTTGTCATATCCCACAAAGATATATTTTTTCAAGTATTTTTAAGAGTTGTATTAAATTTATAGAAGAATTTAGGGTTTTTTTAACTTCTTTTTCATTCAGAGTCTTCTAATCTGTTAATACAGGAAAATTTCCATTGATTAATATCCTCTTTAATGTCTTCCAATAGTATGTTTCCTAATCTAGTCCATGAAGAGCTTGCACAATATTTTAAAATTTTTATTTCAAAGCACTTTGAGTTTTGGGTACAGCTGTAGGTCATTTTTTCATTAGACTTCATTCTTCTTACTGTTACTGACATGTAGAAATACAATTGACACACACACTCACACATACAGATTTTCTATACAACCTTACTAAATTCTTATTAATTCTAATAATTTCTTTATAGACTCTTTTGAGTTTTTCACATAGACAATCATGTTAGCTACAAATTATGAGAGTTTTGTATTTTCCATGATAAACTTTATGTCTTTCTCTCCTTTTTTGTCTTGTCATACCTGCAAGGAAGCCAGTCTAGCATTGAAAGGAGTAATGAGAGCAGGCAGCTTTGTGTTGTTTTGGGATGCTGTCTCCACAGGTGAATTCAGTTTGTGAAAATTTACCTGGCTGTGTACTTACGATTTATGCATTTTTTCAAACACTATGTTATACCTCAATAAAAAGTTGTTGTTTTTTTTTAATTTAGGAATATTTCCCCAACACCCTAACCTTCTTTTTAGATTTATTTACTTTATTTTAAAAATAGTTTTTATTTTTCAATTACAGTTGACCCTAACCTTTTCTTATAACTGTATGCTCTAAGGGTGTCACTGAGCAGGTCTGTACCTATTTTCAACCTGACTGTACATTACAGGAGAAAAGAAGTTTTAAGTGAGAATATGGATGGATACTTTCATGCTTTTCAAGAACTACCAGGGAGAGGTGGTCCAGGCATAGTCTGAGCAGTCCCTGAGGGCAAAACGGGGATGGGAGATGAAAATACAGGGAAACAGATTTCCGTAAAGAATGAAAAGCATTCTAACGTCATTGTTGTCTAACCAGAGAATAGTCTGCTTTTTGAAAAAGTGAGCTCCCCAGCACTAGAGTATTCTAGCAGGACCGGATACACACCTGCTAAGAACACTACACACGGCCATATTCTCTCCCCAGCAGTGGGTGGGGTGTGGTCATGTCAGCTGTCTTCCAGCTCCAAGATTTGAGATTTTTAAAGAATTGGGTTCATTTCCTATCCCACTTATCCCACTTTTAGAGGGTGTTCTATGAACTCCTCTCATAATACTTAAAAAACGAACTTTACAGAGAAAAGTCTTCAAAGGCAAAACAGATTCTTTGAAAATGTTAATAATATCGATAAACTCCTATCGAGCCTGATCAAGACACAGAAAAATAATAACACATTCAAATTCCTTTTGCTCCGAAATACACAGCAAATAACATAGTTGGTGTGCATCCAACAATCTTTTAATAAAACTGTAGTTATCGATTTTTCATCCTCAATTCCCTAAACATTCCATTTTTGAAGTGTCTAGCTTTATATCTAGTACTCCATAATCTTTTCAAATAACGGACAAAGTGATTCTGTCACTCATCACTTTGAAATCCAATGAAAGAAAAAAAAACTCTTTAATGGAGTTGATGCGTCTGTAAAATAAGGAATTTTGAACAAAGTGAATGAAATTTCAAAGATTTTACGAGATTAGTGATCATTCTGATTTTGTACTTTTGCTTTATTTTTACTTTCATTCAGTGAGCTCCTTCTTTCTAGCAAGTCTCCAGGTTTTTGGCAGATAAAAGTACATTCTCAGAGTCTCCCAGAAGATGCGCCATCAGCCTCGTAGACTGGAAGGAAGACTCGTTTTCTTGTGCTGCAGTACAAATGTCTTCCTTCTGCGCTCTTCCGCTCCCCGGCCTCCCCCAGCCAACTCCGGTCCGGCTCCCCAGGTCACGGTCTTCTTCCTTCTCTGTTGTTCTCAAAGAAAATCTGGAGTCCAGGCAGCGTTCGTCCAGAGAAGGCGACCCCTTGAGGGCAGACCCGGGGGGAACGCGCGTCTGTGGCTTCCGCAGTCGCGAGAGAGCTGCGCCCCTTCTCCGTTCACCCGAAGCACGCCTGGGAGCCAAGAAACCCGTTACGGGGCTGCGGTGTCCCCAAGGGCTATTCCAGGGCGGAAGAGGACGGGGAAACGGCTGGGTACATCCCCCGGGTCTGCGGGCTGGGCGCGCAGCGGCTCAGGTTACAGACAGGTGAGTCTGGCGGATGGGCGAGCTGAGGGCGCCAGGGAACCCCTGGGCAGACGCGCCCCAGCAGTCCCTGCAGCTGGCACGCATCTGACCGCCGCCCGGAGGGGTGCGCCTGCCACAGCGGCGGAGGCGGTGCTGTGCTTTCCCGGGCGCACCGGAGCAGGGGCCGTGGGAGGGTAGCGTATTCCCCAACGCGGGCTGACTGCTCTTAGAAACTTGGTATTTTTTGTCTCTCCCTCCCCGCTCCAGGTAAAAAGGTAGATAGGAAAATCCAACATCAAAAAATAAATACAAACTCTCTAGCCACCTCCGCAGTTGGGGTAGTAAGGGGATGTAGCCATATTTATTGGCTTCCTGAAAATGTATTTCCCAGCCCCAGAATTTGGGGAGCACACAGTTAGAGGAGGCTATCATGGCAGTGGGCGAGGAAAAGAAATTCATTTCCAAGCTGCCTTTGCATAACATGCACTTGAGTTTTATTTCCATTTTGCTAAAATGTGTGTTGACGGTGCTCTTGGGGTGCCAGGTCTTGGGGTGGAAGCTGCTCTGGTGGAACAAACTGACTTGTTTTTCTCTCATTGTATGGCACGAAATAACAATGTGTTCTAAAGATGCTGAATATTTTAGCTTAGTATTACTGTGTTTATTTGGAGACACTATTGTAATTGATGGGAGCTTAAACCCCCAAGATTCCCCTTTACCAGCTCACAGTCCTGGGGCCTCTCCCCACAGCCTCTCCCTTCCGCCCGCCAAGATTTCAACAAGCCCCGGGAACGAGCCACAAGGTCCAGAGGAACTGAGCCATTTTCTGGCTTGCTTGTCGGAGACAAAAACTCTCGGGGGGCGGTGGGGGAGGGTATTCCCGAGAGGCCCCAGCTCTCAGGAGGGATGGGAAACCGATCTGGGGTTTACCTGAGAGTTCGCGCACGAGGTACTTGCGATGGGCAATGGTATTGGGGGTTGATCAAAATACATCCTTCATTTTTTAAAAAAGAGGAGGGGGGAGAATCAGACGTTAAATTCTTTTGCAAACATTCATGCCTAAGGAAGGGCTGGAACAAGCAGCCGCGGCCGCCGGAACCGGTCGGACAGGTAGCGAGCTTGTTGACACCGTTATGTTGCAGGGCGCATGCTCACTCCCAAGTTTCCTGGTGCCTTTTCTATTCCACCTTATGAAACTTTTTCTTCGGCGTGGTCTCACCCACGGTTTAAGGCATAGGTGTCGCCGAGCCTGGAAGCTGGGAGTCGGCCGAAGTGCGCGAGAGAGGCCAGGGCCGCGCTGCGGCAGGGGGCGGAGGGAGAGGACAGCTAGGCGGGAAGGTGGGCTCTGGCCGCCAGAAGCCGGGGACCCAGCCATCGCTGCCGCCCATAGCGGGGAGCAGCCGGGAAGAGGGGGCCGCAGTCCAGGGAGGGGACCCCACCATGCCCAAAGTCTTCTTGGTAAAGAGGAGGAGCCCGGGGGTCTCGGTCCGCAACTGGGATGAGCTCCCGGACGAGGAAAGGGCAGACACCTACATCCCAGGTGAGCACGGCGCGGGGGCAGGGCCTGGGCGCGGGGCTCCTGGCGTGCGGGCAGAGGTGACCGGGTCCCCGCTGCTCACTGGCTGGGGCTGGATTCCCCAACCCCTGCTTCTCTTCCAGAGGGTAGTAGGAGGTCTCTGAGGCGCGTGAAGACCGAGAGTGAGAGGCTGGGAACCCCGGGGCATCGTGCTCCCCTTTCCCCCTAGTGGGCGTCTCTAATTGCCCGGCGGCGGGACCGTTGGCTGCAACCCGGGCCCAGGTGGCCCAGGAGGGGGGTGGGGTTGAAGGCCAGTAGAGGCTACCCCCAGTCCACGTCGTCATAGGGTCGCACAAGGATCCGTGTTCCCCTCTTGGGCTGGGTGGGTAGACGCCAGACCCCTCCACCCCCATCCCAGGGAGAGGAAACTTGGCGCGGGGGAGTCCCTCAGTTCCTCGTGGGCTCGAGGACTGGGACCGAGGATCGGCCCCCAGAACCCCGAGCTCACTCCAGAGACCGAGCCGGGGGCTCACTCGCCTACCTCTCGGCGTTGCCCACTTGGCGAGATGCCCAGGTCTGGGGCAGGGCCGCGGCGGCGGCACCGCCCGAAGGTCAAACTACCGCGGGCGCCCGGGCCTGACGCCGCGTGTCTGTGTGTTCCGGCTCGGCCCCTCCCTCCGCAGTGGGCTTGGGCCGTCTGTCCTGCGACCCCCCCGAGGACTGCCGCAGCGACGGCGGCAGCAGCAGCGGTGGCGGCAGCAGCAGCAGCGCGGGGGAGCCTGGAGGCACCGAGAGCAACTCGTCCCCGTGCGCCCCCGAGCGCGAAATCCTGGCGCCTGGAGACGCCGAGGGCCCCGATGGACACCTGGCGGCGAAGCAGCGCCCGGTCGCCAGGTCGAAAATCAAGGTACGGTGCCGACTCTGCCCTCGCCGCCACCTGCACCACACCCTGGCGTCGGGCTCTCGGGGCCCGCGCCCTTCCGTCAGGCGCTCGCGCACCCGGGCACAGGGGCACTCAGCGCGCCCGCCGCGCCATTCCTGCACCTGCCCCTGGGCGGTGGCCAGGGCGCCTCCGCGCGTCCTCCCGCCGATGGGTAGCCAGACGCCTGCGCCGCTAGGCCCCCGAGGCTGGCTTCCCGAGCCGTAACAGTCCGCCTGGTGGCCTGTGGAACTACGAGAAAGGCTCAGGCGAAACTTCCTCCCATTCAATGCGCAAGGCCCAAAGAATAACTAGGCTGTCGGGGTTCCAGTGGTCGGAAAGGAGGGTCCCAGACACTGGAATTCCACCAGCTGAGGCGCAGTTTCTAGCGCTACGTGAATTCTGAATATCATACTCTGTCTTGCGTTTTGGAGACAGTGGGCAGTTTGGCACACAGTGGGCCTCTCACAATGGCAGAGATTCCCAGTGCCAATTATGGAGTGAGTGCCCGTTGGAAAAGAGATCTGTGCTGGGCACTTTAAATTTGTTCCGTCTCTCAAATGTTCTTGAATTAAAATGGTGAATAAACGAGTTCAAATGCAAATTGCCTCAGTGCCGCGTCCCAGTTGGTTGGAGTGTTTGTTCCCCTCCGTCATCACGCTTCAGTCTCCCTCTAACGCCCCTCCCCCCTCCATCAGTCTTCCAGAATTGTAGGTGATATCCGGATGCCCATCTGCACTTCCATGATTGTCTGCTCACAGGTATCCGCTACCCCCTAGGTTAAGGAATCCCATTCCACCCACAGCCAGATGGCGTCAGGGAGTGGTGTTTTAAGAATCACATAAACCCAGTTCCTAGCCGGATGGGCCAGAATGTGACCCTTTGCAGGCTCCAGGCCCTCGGTGTGGGTGATAATTCTTGGGCGTTCCTGCAGTCCCACTGCCCGGGATTGCGGGAAGGGGCGGGGGAGGATAAGGAGGAGGAACCCCAGCGTTTGCTACGGATTGGGAAAGCTTCCGCTACTTTTCCCGCGAGTGGCCGGCTCTCCTCCATGCACACTCCTGGCTCCAAGGGCTTGGATGGGGGGGCAGGGGGTGAGCTGGGGAAGATCCTTAGTGTTTGCTGTGTTTTAGGAAAGTCTCGGTTACTTTTCCTGGGAGAGACCCTATGCATAGTTCTGATTCCTTGCACCTACGGCTTGGCTGGAGGTGGGCTGGGGTGCATTTGGTTATGAATTGAGGCTAGAGGCCTGTGCTGGAATCCTTAGGGAAGACAGCTTTAGAGGATGCTGCAGGCTAAGGCAGGCTACTTAGTGTTAACAGTTCTGCTGAGATTCAAAGTCAGCTGGCCTGAGGCTTTTGTGGACCAGGTGGGGTTAAGTGGGAAGGCTCAGTTTGCCTGAGGCTGGTAGCTCTACCCTCCAGGAAATTCTAGTGTCCCACTTGCATATTTATCACCAGGATGGAAGAACAATTGCCACGTTGTTTTGGATTGGATTGTAGACAGTTTGCCTCTGGATGCCCAGATTACCCTCTAGAGAAAGTGGTAGAGGAAAAAATCCAAGCGCTTTCTTTGCAAACAAGGCCATTGGAGCTCTAATTTAAGGGAATGAATAAACCAATTTTATTTCATTGATTCCTGCCTATGTGCTTTCCCAGGGATGGGAGTGGAGCATTGAGTTTGTACCTCAACTGTTAACACAGTTTACTGAGGAGGAGATCAGGTTCCCTCTCCCTCTCAGCTTCCACCCGCAAATAGGAGACATCTTGGCATTAAAATGTTTTGAGCTTCCAGAATTATTAATTGTGATATTATCCATTTTCAATTGACAGACCAAATTGCTTGTGATTTTTACCATGTTCTGTTAACTCTAGAGTTCTATGCAAAGCGTTAGTTTTCTAACCAGAAGATGTGAAAAGCTTCTCAAGGATGAGGCCCATAGATGATGCATTATTTTAATGACTTATTTTCAATGACTTGAAAACACTTCACAGTTGGCCGTTAGGTCCAGAGGAAGGGCAAGTATGACCTGCAGAGAGAAGCGACATCCCATCTAACAGTATGGAGTGCCTGCTGTGTACCAGGCAGTTGGGAAATAGAAATGCTCCCACCCTCCTGTTCCAGAATCTTTAGACAGTAATTGTTAAGCCTCTAGGGTCTGGCTTGGTCACTTCTTAGTTGTGTAACCTCAGGCAAATTGCTAACCCCTCTGAGCCTCCATTTCCTTGTCTTTAAAAATGATAATAAGATAATAATAATAAAAATAGGATAATAATGATAGTTATAGAGTTGTGAGGATAAATGAGTTAAGAACGGAAGATGTAGGTACCCAGGAACTCTAGCTAGAATTATTTGGGTTGGTGGGGAGACTCAAATATTTATTATTAACTCTACTATGGGAATGTGCATGCTAATGCAGAAGCACAAGCAAAGATGTGATAAATTCTGAGTCGAGCAAGGTTTTCTAGTGTGGATTTGAGGCCTATGGAAAAGGGGAGAGGCAGGCTTTAGGGTGGTGTGGGCTCAGCCCAAAACTTGAGTAAAGAAAGGGCTCTGCTATGGTGGTTGCAAAATGGGAACCTGTTGGGATCAGAGAAAGTTGGAGAAGCTCAAAATGTAACTAGTACTGGGTGGGACAGTAGACAGACTAAGCCAAGAAGTGTGGAAGTTCCCTTGGGGTGGGGGAGGGGCTTTGAAAGGTTTTTGAGGAGGAAAACCTCAGTTGGGTCTATCTTATCAGCTGTGGTTGGGGATTTGTGACCTGTTCTGAGCCTCAGTTCCCTGATGTGTACAATGGAGAAATAATAGAATGAGATAATAGGTGCAAAATTGTTTAACATTTTTTGTGCATGTATATACTGCCCAATAGGAGGTTAGCCACAATGACTTAAAGCATCTATTTTGTTGCCTACAGTAGGGACAAGGGGTTTGCTAGCCTGATTGTGCTGATCTGGACAGGAGTCATAGGTGCGACTTAAGAAGAGTGTTTTTTCCTAGCCCAGCTGTCTTTTGACCACGTGCCTTAGGGTAGGTTATGAAATTGTTTCTTTACTACTGAGGATTCTGTAATTTATAAAACAGATTGCAGTGAGGAGATGATGTACCTCTGGGAAAATGTTCACACCTGAGGTTTAGGTCACTTTAAGTCCTTTTTGTTCTGGTCTCATTCGCAGGTCTCCAGCTGTGGGGTAGAGACACCCCCCTCCAACCCCAATCACCACTGTCCTTACAAGGCTTATCAGAAACAAAGTAACTCTGAAGTTAAATCGTTTAGTTGACTGATGTTATTTATTCTTGACTCAGAGTGGCTGGTGGGTCTCAGGTGTAAGTGTGGACCAGGAAGTGAATGTCTTCTTACCCCATCCCATTCTTTTCTCTCTTCGTTTGGTTTCTCCAATGCGTTCTTCAAAAGAATTGTGTTTAGAATTCCTTCAAAAGTATTCTTGGCCTTTTACCTGGCTTCGTAGGCCGAGTTTTCCAGTAGTGATGGATGTGTGAATGTGGAGTAGTCCTTTCCTTGTTCCATCATTTTTTTAAAGGTTTTATTTATTTATTTTTAGAGAGAGAAGAAGGGAAGGAGAAAGAGAGGGAGAGAAACATCAATGTGTGGTTGCCTACTGGGGATCTGACCCACAACCCAGGCATGTGCCCTAGATTGGGAATTGAACCACGGACCCTTTGGTTCGCAGGCCCGCGCTCAATCCATTGTGCTATGCCAGCCAGGGCCATCATTTTTTTTTTTTTAAGATTTTATTTATTTATTTTCAGAGAGAGGAGAAGGGAGGGAGAAAGAGCAATGTATGGTTGCCTCTCACATGGCCCTCATTGGGGACCTGGCCCGCAACCCAGGCATGTGCCCCGACTGGGAATCGAACCAGGACCCTCTGGTTCCCAGCCCGCACTCAATCCACTGAGCTACACCAGCTGGGCATGGGCCATCATTTTTTATTATGATTTTCAAAGGCAGAGTACCTGTCACCTGGCTCCAACAACAATGAACCCATGGCCAGTCCTGCCCTTCTATCCCCATCCGCCCCCTGGTACTATTTTGAGGTGAATTTCAGCCATCATAATATTTTAGAATGTGTCTCTAATAGATAAAGACCAAAATACATTATTATATTCATATTAACATTGCTGTTCACATTACCAACTGTCTCATAAATTCATACTTCTTTTTTCACTTTTCTGAATCAGGTCCACATACTGTCCACACATTGTAATTGATTGATATGTCTTTCAAGTATTTTAATTTATATATTTTTTTCTCCCTCACTTTTTTAGTTAATTGCTGAAGAGATGGCTAATTTGTTTTGCAGAGTTTCCAGCAATCTGGATTTTGCAGAATGCATCACTGTGGTGTCTAACACTTCTTACTCCCCTGTTTTCTTTAAATCTGCAGCTGCACTGTCCAGAGTGGTAGCCATAGTCACATGTAACTACTTTATTTTAAATTAAATAAAATTAAAACTTAAATTTCTTAGTTGCATGACCCATATTTCAAGTGTTCAGTAGCCATGTGCGATTAGTGCCTGCTGTATTGTACAATGCAGATTAAAACATTTCTGTCATCACAGAAAGTTCTATCGAACAACTAGATGCTTGATTGGTTTATTTTAGCTAAAATCTGTCACAGTGGGCGGTGTATATTTCCATCAAGAGGTACATGTTTGGTTGTCTCTTTGTGATGGTAGCAACCATTGATACTCAAGGTCTAAATATTTTAGGTTATTAGGGTTTGCAGAACAGTCATATGTTAATTTTGTCCCTTATTTATTAGCTGAAACTCTTCTATAGGGAGATACTTCCCTTTATCGACTATTTGGTTTCCCAGTGAGACAGTTAATTTAGGAAAGGTAAATTTCCCTTTATTTGCCAGTTTTCAGGATCATCAGTTGGTTCACCAGCATTCTCTAGTGGTGGCCAATTAGTTTATTTTTAAATATTGTTGTGAATCATGGATTTAAGTATTTTATAAAAACCCATCCATTTGCTACTTGGAAGGGAAGATAAGCACTATCCCTAATTGTCTTCTGTTTCCCAAGACAGAACTGGACGCCCCTCTTCCTGCCTCCATTGTAACACACTGATCAACTCCTTAACTTCACATTTGGCTGACCTGACTCCTCTTGATCTCAAAACGCCAAAGGCAGGGAGAAAGCCCTACTGGGCTTGTATCTTCAGCACCTGGTACAGCAGTGCCTGACTCATAGGGGGACATAAGGCAACACAGAACAGAAGGACAGGCAGGAAGAAGGAGTCAACAGTCCATAGATGTAAGTGATAACATTTGGAGGAAAATAGGAAACAAAAAGAAAAGGGAGATCTGGGGGAAATGCGTAGAATGGATCTCAAAAAAGTTTAATAAGGGGGAAAAACGAGGAATAGGAGAACAATACGTGTTAACTGCGTCAGCTTTTAATATGAATATAGGTGAAGTGAGTTTTTATTGTTAGAAGGGACTGTGTGGGTTTAGTTACAGAAAACAGAATCCACTGTAGCTAGCTTAAGCATAGAATGGTTGATTATAGGGCACTAGATGGACTAAAGAAAGACCAGGCTGAGCCGCACTGCAGAAATGTGCAGCCTAGGGAGCTGCAGCTTCTGCCTCTATGGCTACCTGCTCATGCTGTGTGACACTTCTGCTAATGCAGAGTGCAAGACAATTGCCATGTGCCTGCCCCTATTCACTTAACCCAGGTCCAAATTTAAATCTTTTGATAATTCATATAATTGGTGGAATCCAAATTCCTACTGTGCTACATCTAGGAGTCTGGGAAATGTATTTTCTATCTTACTGGCCTCTGCAGTACAGGAAGACTCAGCAGAGAAGTAGGAATAGAGGCTGGGTGAGTATCCATAAGATCCACCACAGGAACCTTTAAATCTTATGTGGCCCAGTCTCCTTATTTTGAATGGGAGAAAGGTAAAAACTAGAAAGATTTTGCTTAATTCCTCACTGTTGTTAGTGGCAAAGCCCAAACCAAGGATTCTTATTCTTTTAATGTTATTGTATTGCATTGTGGGAGGTATCTTTAACACTTTAGCCATTAGCATTGACAGTCTGGCATAAAGGAATTTGAAGCTGTTTCTCACTGTATGAGGCCAACAACAGGATTCTTCCCTCCCTCTCCCCTGTGTTCAACTGTAGGCACAAGTTTGGCAGACAAACCACACTCAAAATGTCAGTGTGAGCGTCTGTAAGTCATATGGCCACGGACAGTTTACAGCTCTTTGAGCCTCATTTTTTCCTGAATTATGAGGATATATTCCCATCGTCATCTCTGCATTTGAGAAGGTTCTCTGTTGCCATATAGCAGGGTAGTGAAACCTAAGGATATGGTACATGAGACCAGAAATGGAATTTTTACCTCAAAGGAATTGGGGAAATACGTTTTGAGCACTCCAGCATAAAATGCGTCAGTGGAAATCTTGTCCATTTGACCATCAGAAGGTAGCCTGGACTCATAGTGCCCTGCTATAGAAAATAGGACCGTTAATTTTAATAAATTTGTTTGGTGGAAGCATCAAGAGAAAATAGAGGCTTTTTTATTTTTGCTTTAGAAGTTTGACAGGTAAGTGACCTTAGCCAGCTTTGAAGTTGGTCACAGGGCCAGGCAAAGAAGTCCCTACCTCCCCAAACGCTCCTGTAGTTTTCAGCAGCACTGATACAATGATTGGTTTGTTTTTGCTGCAGAAGCCTGTGCTTTAGAAAAACTAGAGGGGAACTTTGTGTGAAAGCCGAGATACTGCAGAAAACAGGACAGCAAGCAAGGTAGTGCCAGCCTTGGGGTTGGAGAATTGCTTGCTCTGCCTTCATTTTTCTTGCCCTAAATTAATCTCCAGACTTGTGACATCTCCCACCCTCCCTGGTAGCTCTCTCACTTCATTCATAAGCCTTTGCGAAGTGTTAATTTAGGTTAAGGGTGAGACTATTAAGCTTTTCAGAAGGTAGCGTGGTGTAAATACCACCCCTGGCAGGTTTGGAGCAGTACCCTGTAATTAAACACATGAATAATTTCCGTATTAAAACACATGAATATTGATACCAAATGGGATAAAGTCTGTTTGTAGCTCCATGTCTGCTTGGGTCAGATTTTAGTGCCAAAGGAGATGGGAGAGAATGTCAGTTTTCGGAGCTTTTTAGACCTCAGTTTCTGATGAAGGACTGGGGATTTGTGGCTCACACTGAAGGTTAATCCCCTTTTTCTTTCATCAGAGAGACAAATTCAAGAGCCAAATGGATAAACAAGGGGTTCTGAACAATTGACTTTCAGTTAGGATCACAGAATTTTGGAGCTGTTCTAACTGTAAGAGTTAGGACTTATCCAGCACCACTTCTTTTTAAGTTGTTTTTCTTATTTAATTCCTTAATAATCCCAAGAGGCAAATCATTATTGTCTACATTTTACTGGTGATGAAATTAAAGTTTAGAGAGGTTGAATAACTTGCCTACATCCCACAGTCTGTAAGTGGCAGAACCGGATTTGATCTTAGGAAGCTGGAAAACAGACTCCACTCTTAGCTTCTTATTCTGCTGTAGAGCTCATCTAATTCCATTTTGTTATTTTTACATGTGGGAAATTATGGCCCAGGGATATTACATGACATCACACAAGTAACCAGGTCTAGGTTTTTATTTGATCCTCAGCATTTCTGTCTCAACATTCCACTCTCATTTTGTAACTACAATGACTAAGGTATGACTAGTTTCGGTCTACTACTTGCAGAGTACAGTAACAAGGTACAATCAGTTAACCCTATTCTGAAACTCTAAGAGGTATAGTGTTAGCTATAAACCTGTGTAAACATGGTAAAGATGGCCTAGTGAGCAGACATGTGCCCCAGGAGGGATTGCTTGTCCTTTGGCTCACAGGGTGTTATTCCAGGCATCAGATGTGTCCTCTGTGTTATGCAGCCCATGTTGGGTTAGAACATTCAGAAATGTGGCAGGTCTGATGTTGTGGAGAGGATGTGATGCAGCTGTTACTATTCCACTTAATTTATTGCTGCTTCACAAATAGCCCCAAATTTAGTACCTTAAAATAATGTATTGTTCTGTCTTCTAGTTCTGCGGAATGACTCATCTCTGCTGGGCAGGTCTTCCTTGGGGCTTCTCTTGCTATTGCAGTCAGATGACAGTGGGGGCTGGATTCTTCTGAGGGTTCGACTGGGCTGGACATCCAAGAGGGCTCACTCACATGGCTGACAATTGAAACTCCCTTCTTTTTCCAGCTGCTTTGATTAAATGGTTCTACTTTTAAAAAAACCAAGTTTCTATCGATAGACATATAGGTAGTTTCCAGGCTTTCACTATTATAGACCACATTTCAAGGCAGATAGCATGTGGAATTCACTCTGTGGGATAAATTTCTCATGTAGGACTTCATTCTACACAGGTCCATTCCTTCTTTTCTGAGAAGTGAACTAGTCTGGCAGAATCTGGCTTCATCAGCCATAATCTCTTGCCATTTAATTAGCCTTACATCTTGTTTCAACAAGGCTCTCTTAATGCATCAAATATAATTTAATGTGTGGTAGCTAGATTGGCCATAGATGTGTGTGGTTGGCAAGTAGCACTTCATGAATTGGAGGATGTACTTTAGGGGAATTCCCTAAATGAGCCACTTTGTGCTCAGTTTTCCATGCAGTGAAATGGGGATGTATATGAAGGTGGAGAAATGGAAAAATTGCCTTTGCTGAGACATATTCGAAGGACTTCTATTTTGGCTCCAAATAAAGTAGAGGAGCGCTCTCCCTATGTTAAAAAAGTTTTCTGTATCTTTGTCAGATGATCCACTGACCCTGGGCTTGCTAATATTGTCACTAATCTCACATCCTTCTACCCTTCAAGATTTTATTCTTTTCAATCAAATAATGCCAATTATTTGATATTTTTCATCCTGCACTGTATTGAAGATATCTATATTACATGCTAAGCATTTTAAAAATAGGAATTTACCAAAAGGATTAAAGTAAACAAGAGGTCAGTTTTGATCTGTAGTTGGTGAGTCCTCAGGCACATTCTATACGACTTTCAAGGGATGATTATAACTTTCTACATGTTTTTAATCAGACTTACTAGGGTCACTTGTCTGTATTTTATTTTATTAGCCCTTCACTACTTCTCAAATGACTTTTACCCTGCGTGGCCTAGACCCTGAGAAGCTCCAAAACTCAGTTTGCCAAGACGTGGGCCATCGTTAGTCTTTTCACATCTCTTCAAGGGAGGCCAGACCAGAATGTAGACTGCCCAACAAGGAGGAGACCATGACCTGTCCTGGTGACAGGAATACAAAAGCCTTGAGCACAGCTGGGTCTCCCTGAGGCTAAGTGCCTGTTCCTATTCCTCTGGGGAACACGTGACAGAGGTAGGGTGTGAGACAAATTGGGGCCTAGGACAGCCACCTATCTGAGTCATCAAACTCAACCCCTGTACCTATCCTCCTTCCAGTGTCCCCCCACCCTCTTTGAACAGAGTCAAGTTTACCTCCCCGCAAGGCAAAGCCGAAAGGGAGAACCGGCCCTTTTCTGCTATCACAGGTCTCTTCGTTAACTGCTTTCCTGGGGCTCAGGCTAGCCATGTGAAAACACATACAGTCCCCGTTTCCTGCCACCCTCTCTTGGAATATTCTTTGTCAGTCCTGTCTTTCTCCTCGTTTTTTCCTGGCTGAGGAGCTTCCTTCCTCTAGAGACACCTTCCCTCTTGCCCTATGTCAGGGGTAGGTGCCCCTTCAAGGTGCACATTGCACCTAGGCTTCCCAGATGTCGATGGCCTGTTGACTGGCCTGCTCCCCCATTAGACTGGCAGTTTCTTGGGGACAAGTCATCCTGGTTACTGTGCTCCCTACAGCTCTGAGCACAGGGCCTGTTACAGATCAGGCACTAGTCAGTCAGCTGAGACAAATTGAGCTCTGAGCAGATAAGGAAGAACTGGTACAGAAGAGCTTAACTGGAAAATCCAATTCTGGAGTTTTGTGTATCCTTCAGGTCTCTTTGTAGCTCTTTGTATCTTGCCACCTGTGAACCCACTGCCCATCAACACTTTCTGAATGTGCACTGACCCGAGTCTGGGCTTGGGGAGCAGGAATGTGCACAAACACTTGCTAACTCAGGGCACTTAGTTGAAGACAACTGATGAACTCTGAGGAAACATTTGTGTGTAATGGAACCCTCTGGAATGAGGTGGAATGAAGTAATGAACTACGTGAGGGCCAGTGCTCCAGCCTCGTGTCTCAAGAGTGGAGCTGGTTAGAAATGCAGTGTGTAGGCCCCACCAGATCTTCTGAATCAGAACCTGCACTTTAGTAAGATCCCCAGGGGACTCGTGTGCACTCCGGGTTTGAGAGGCACTGGTCTTGTGGGCCAGGGAATAGTGCAGGCAGGGGCTGCAGTAGTCACAGAAGTTGTGTCAGGGAGGGAACAATTGAACTGGGTCTCAGCAGAGGGCAACACCCAGGGTGGATAAAAGGAGAAGGGTATTTGAGGCTAGAAAGATTTCGAGCCAAGAAAGGTCCAATTCTTCTTACTAATAATGTCTGTCTGAAAGTACATTTTTAGGCTCTTTTATGAGTAGAATTTTGGCAGAGCAGTTGGAATCATTCTTCTAAAGGATCTTATTTGGTAACAAGGAAAAGTTATTATTATTATTTTTAATCAATCGGTTGCCTCCTGCACACCCCCAACCAGGGACCTGGCTCGCAACCCAGTAATGTGCCGCGACCTGGAATCAAACCAGTAACCCTTGGTGTCTTCAGGCTGGTGCTTAATCCACTGAGCCACACCAGCCAGGGCAGAAACCTTTGATGAATGTATTATATCTGGTGTTTTTCACCGTATAATTATAGATTCAGTTTTCTTTCTTTTTTCTTTTAAGATTTTATTTATTTATTTATTTTCAGAGAGAGGAGAAGGGAGGGAGAAAGAGCAATGTATGGTTGCCTCTAACATGGCCCTCACAGGGGACCTGGCCCGCAACCCAGGCATGTGCCCCGACTGGGAATCGAACCGGGACCCTCTGGTTCCCAGCCCGCGCTCAATCCACTGAGCTACACCAGCCGGGCTCAGTTTTCTTTCTTAGAGATGGCAAACATGGCTGAGAGAACACTGGAGTGAGAGCCCAGAGCCTCCAATTTGGTTGTGGTTTTGCTGGTAATAAAGCTGTGAGATCCCCACCAAGTCGTCCAAAATGATCTCTTTTTTGTTTATGATTTTGTGCATCAGGAACTGGGGCATGGCTAAGCTAGTCTACTTCATTCCAGGCAGCATTGTTTGAGGTCACTCACTCAGCTGGTGGCAGCCACAGCTGGGCTGGAAGGTCCAGTGAGGCTTTATTTGTACTTGGCACCTCTGTGCTCCTCCATGGGTCCTTTTGCTCTCCACATGGCTGCTTGGGCTTCCTCACAGCATGGTGGTCTTGGAGTTGTAGCAAGGCAGCTGGCTTCCTAGAGGGAGACCATGTAGAAGCTGCATGGTCTCTTAATACCTGGAACTGACACATTATCTCTACAACCCTGTTGGTCCACAGGGAGAGGTAATAGTGCCCATCTCATGATGGAAGTAGCAGCATGTAGGCTCAGGGGAGGAAGGAGTTGATTGTGACTGCCTTTGGGGACTTTCTACCACAGGTTTCAAGTCATCAGGGCCTAGACTCTTCCTTTCTTTCTGCTCTTCCATCCTCAGCACTGGCTTTCCTTTTGTGGTCCAAGGAAGAAGTAAGGAGAGAGAGGGCAACATCCTCTCTCCTTAGAGAGAGTACATTTCATCAGCCAGGTAGTTATGGAGCCATGACTTGCTGGGAAATGAAGGTGTTTACCTAGGGGCAGAATGTCCTGCTAGAAATC
Source organism: Micronycteris hirsuta (assembly GCA_004026765.1). NCBI lineage: Eukaryota > Metazoa > Chordata > Mammalia > Chiroptera > Phyllostomidae > Micronycteris > Micronycteris hirsuta. The sequence goes on along the minus strand of PVJI01012036.1, from coordinate 6,422 downwards.
AGAGGTCTGTCCTAGGGAAGAAAGGGAGAATGAATGAATGAATGTTGGGAGGAGCTGCCGGTTGTTCCCTCTTCCCTCAAAGCCAAAACCTGCATGGAATTTTTAGGAGGCAGAAGGCCCCAGCCAGGCCAAACCTAGAGACTTAGGGAGGTGGACTCCAGGGTAAGCTCCTGGGATATGCTTCCCTGCACTGTGGTCCTCACGACCTCTCTCTCTGTCCCAGTTCACCACAGGCACATGTAGCGACTCCGCAGTTCACAGCTGTGACCTGTGTGGCAAGGGCTTCCGCCTACAGCGTATGCTCAATCGTCACCTTAAGTGCCACAACCAGGTGAAGAGGCACCTGTGCACCTTCTGCGGCAAGGGCTTCAATGACACCTTCGACCTAAAGAGGCATGTCCGAACACATACAGGTGAGGAAGGGGTGTGTACTTAATTTTACTTTTGTTTTTCTGGCCAACGGTTCCTCCTGTTTCTTCCCCACCAAAGAACCAGGTTGACAGCATGAAGCAATGTTGTATTTCTGAAATGACTGCAGGATGGGGCATTTGGGCCAGCCCAGCTGGATTTACCTCCTGGCTATGCTACCTTCCAGCTGTGTCACCTAGGGCCAGGCAAGCCCCCTCTCTTAGCTTGTTTTCATCTCTGTAACATGGGGATTATTACATAAGTTTTAGCATAGCTTAAGACAAGTCACTGGCTGGAGATGTTCTGAGAATTGTGATGTGTGATGCAATGCTGTGAGATATCATAGTCTGACCCCCTCAGTCCTGCCTGACTTCGGGGATGTGGTTCCCGTGGTCCTGCTTGTGCTGTTTTATGCACCTTTCTTGGGAAGTGTGTCTTCAAATAGCATCATGTTCCTGTGAGAACTCAAAAAAAAAAAAAAAGAAAGAAAGAAAGAAAGAAAATGCACACTCACTTAGAGCTGTCTGAGCCTCCTGCTTGAACCTGGCAGGCGAGTGTCTTCCTCCCTTTGGGCCTTCCTCAGTTTCCCTTCTCAAGAAATGTGAATCTGGGACCTTTCCAGCTCATTACATAGAATCCTGGGGGTGTTCGTGGGCCTCTCTCCAAGCTCTTCTGATTGGTGACAGCTTCATTTATTTTATCTTAGAAATAGCTGACCTCCAAGCTTCTCCTTGAGGTTCATGGTCAACACCTCTGCCAGAGTGATCTCTTGAGGAGAATTCTGAGGATGCCACTTCCTTGCTAAAAAAGTCTCCAACTCTGGGCAAGAAGAAATCCACACTCCCGGTCTTGATGGGCTTCCTGTAAAAGCCCCTCAGTATGTAGGTCCCATCTTTCAATCCTCATTCCATTCCAGCCCAGCCCAATTCCATCCCATCCTATTCCATTTCATATCGTTTAAGGCTATCCCACCCCAACCCATTCAGCCTCCTTCTGGTTGCTACCCACTCTGTCTATATCCTCATAGAATTCACTGTATATAGTGCCCCTGATTCCTGAAGCCTTTTCAGAGGTTAGGGTTTCCCCTGGCATTTTGATGGGAAAATGTCCATGGCTCCCTCCAGATGCCCAGAGGACCCTTCTCAGATCCTCTAATTCAGATTTCTTTCCTGGCCATTATGCTTCTTTGTTTTTAGAGTACTGGCCATACGTTGCCTCCCTGGCCTGGGGAGAGTGTCTTCCACCTTAGAGGGTGGGCTGGTGTACTAAAAGAGTTCCTTTTTTTTTTCTCTTCCTTTTAAAAAACTTTTCTGAAGGGAATTTTATATTTAAATGTAACATGTATCCAGAAAAGTGTAAAAATTATAAGTGCATAATTCAACAAATTTAGGAATTTTCACAAAGTGAACATACCAATATAACTAGCACCCAGGCCAAGAAAGGGAATATTTTCAGACCCTGGAAATTACTGCCCCCTCCCTTGTGCCCCCTTCAAGTCACTATCTCCTTCCTTCCAAGAGACATCTAGATCATGAGCTCTAACAGTCTAAATAGCTGTCACATGGTTTTGAACCTGATAGAATGTGAGTCTGGGTGTAAGGCTTTTTTTTTAGCCCCTAGCACCAGTGAATCAGTAGAAGGCTTACGTCTATGTGGCCAGGCTGGTACCTTAGGTTGGGGTGGCACCAGTGAATCTGTAGAAGGCTTACCTCTATGTGGCCAGGCTGGTACCTTAGGTTGGGGTGAAGAGAATGCTTAGGGAGTGTCAGGATCGGGGAGGGTCCTCTGCGGGTGGGGGGAAGTGGATGGTCCTGTAGGTGGGGGCAGGTCCCAAGGCTATCAATGGATCCATCAAGTGAATGCGAATCTAGGGTCATAGAAAACTGACCCAAGGACTGGCAGGAATTTGGGACCGCTCATGCAGTCATTTGTCATTGCTTGTCCTAGAGAGTTTCGCAGTCTTTCATCTCTGTCTGAGGATGTCCTTTGAGGGCATGCCATATTTCTTCTTCTCCTGGTAGGTTCTAGGGTCACTTCCCCCATTTTGTCCTTTAAGATAAAGTGAAGGGGGCTCAGGGAGCATTGCTAGCTGTTGGTAAGGCACCAACATTTGGAGTAAACAACTGATGGAGCTGCTAATGAGTGCCTGAGTTAATTCTCCATTGATGGAGACTAACTGCCTCTCAGGGAAGAGTTTGCAAGTTGAGTCACAGCTATAGTAGTTAAGAACTCTAGATCTGAGTTAGCTGACTATGTAAGCAGTTTATTTGGGAGATGGTCCCAGGAGGCACAGTGAGGAGAAGACAGCCTATAAGAGTGAGTTAGTGAGCAGGTTACCACTGTGGGCAACTGGTGCTCAATCCCACTGGAGTTCCTCTGAAGAAATATGTAGAATGCACTACAGAATTGCTCCAGGAGTGGAAACGCTAGGGTATTGATCTATCAACTCCTATCCCTCCTTGCTTGGGGGTTCATTCTGAGACCCTCAAGTCATAGGCAGTCCTCGACCCCCAGCCCCTTGCAGGCCTTTTGTTTCCTGGGGAACATCCTCAGGCAGGAGATTCTGGAAGCCACTGGCCTTACAGGAACTACCTGAGATAACCTGGCTGGAGGCTGAGGGCTTTTGGCTGGATAGTTGATAGTGTCTTTCCAAGAAAAAGGGTTAGTAAGTGAGGGGAATGGCTTGGAAGAGAATGGAGACCCTGCAAAGGGTTACTCAGCATCCTCACAAGGCAGCAAGGCACAAATGGTCACTTTCCTTCATATCAGGCCTTTAGCATTATCATCTTATCCGAAACAACCCTGAGGAGTCGGTTCTGTTGTTATGCCCAGTTCACAAATGAGGAGAACAGGCTCAGGTAGCTCAACAACCAGAAGTGGTAGAGCTGAGAACCAAACTGTCAAGTTCTGAAGTTCATGTTCTTCTATCTTCTATATTCCCTTCTCTGCCCCTTTGCCTCCCAATGTCTTCCTTAGCTTTATCCCTAAGACTGGGGCCTCATCAGCCTTCCCCATTTCAGTTTCTAGAAGCCTGCTTGCTCTGCCAGAAGGTAAGATAAAAGAGGAAATTCAGACCTGGTACAAACTGCACACTCTAGCCTGCGGTTTAGCAGGTTGCAGAGAGCCTGAGTATGTGTATTCATGCAGTGGTGTCTAGATGTCCTCTGCCCACAGGGTGAGCAAGATAGGGGATGGCTTGGGCCCTGGCTGGTGTGGATCAGTGGATTGAGCACTGGCCTGTGAACCAAAGGGTCGCAGGTTTGATTCCCAGTTAGGGCACATGTTTGGGTTGCGGGCTAGGTCCTTGGTAGGGGACGTGAGAGAGGCAGCCACACATTGATGTTCCTCTCCCTCTCTTTCTCCCTCCTCTAAAAATAAATAAATAAAATCTTTAAAAAAAGAAAGACGATGGCTTGCATGCCCCTCACCCGACTCCTGGCTCCTCCACCTCCTACTGCTAAAAGATGATACTTCTTGTGACTTACAGGAGGGGCTGAAATCATTGAAGTTGGTGACTAGAAATGCCTTCCATCTGATGCTTTCCCAAAGAGCTTCACACAGTTTATCCCACATAAACTCAAACCAAATGGGAAAACCTGCAGTCACACTGGCCAGGACAGCAGCTATTGGCCATGTGTGGTTGCTGAGCTGCCACAATGTGGCTGGTTCTGTTGAAACATGCTGTAACTATAAAACAGACACTAGGATTCAAAGACTTAATGTAAAATATCGTAATTTTAATGTTAATTTCATTTCGAAATGGTAATACTTGAATATATTGGGTTAGACAAAAACTATCATTAAAATTAATTTCACCTGTTTCTTTTTACTTATTTTAATGGGGCTTCTAGACATTTTTAACTTACAAAGTGGCTTGCATTCTAATTTCTACTAGACAGCACTAAGATCATTGAAATCTACAGATAACCATTTTTTTAAATTTAATCATAATTTTGACTCTTAAATTGATCAACAAATAGAACTATGAAAATATCTTCAGCCCAGCTGGTGTAGCTCAGTGGATTGAGCGCGGGCTGGGAACCAGAGGGTCCTGGTTCGATTCCCAGTCGGGGCACATGCCTGGGTTGCAGGCCAGGTCCCCAGTGAGGGCCATGTGAGAGGCAACCATGCATTGCTCTTTCTCCCTCCCTTCTCCTCTCTCTGAAAATAAATAAATAAAATCTTTAAAAAAAAGAAAAAAAAAAGAAAATATCTTCAAACTGTTTCCCCTGCCCTGGTTTATTTTCTGATGGAGATGTGCCTTCAAGTAATAGTGAGCCAGAAAGAGGACCCACGGGCTTACTGGCAGATCAGTGGGGGGGATGCTGCTGTGCCTGGAGCTAGAGGAACGGGCCTGGCCTTCGGTGTGAGACACCTGCCCTGCCATCTCTTGAGCTGTATGCAAAAGAGATAATCTGTAAAATGAGCAAAAATTTGGGATTTTCAGAGATTTTTTTTAGTTTATTGAACAATCTCCCTGTTTCCAAATAATATCACCAGAATTCTGTGTCAGTCTTGCTTTTGGTTGAGACATGAAGGTTGGATTTTTGCTTATGACTATTAAGTGAATGCTGTATTTAGACCAGAAGCAAAGATATGGACACTGTTAACACAAACACAGTAGACAGTTGAGCAAAGGGTATGTTTGCTCATAGTCTGATTAGGCAGACCACAGCTGATTCAAAGACTTCTCTGGGATCCCAGGACCCTTCTGAGATTATAGCTATGATATTGATGAGGTAGGTGAAGATAGTGGGATCATCTAAGAATCAGGATTAATTCCGCCCCACCCCTATCTCCTCCTGTGCCCTGTAACTACTAAGGGGACAGGGCATCTAAGGAAAGACTCAAAACACATGAGAACATCTTGGAAAAGATCCAGGGAAACCAGAGCCTGAAAATGTCTTACCTTAATATTCAAGCAGATGAAAGAAAAGATTAAGACATCTTTTTGGATAGGACTTCTCCAAGAGAAGAGTAAATCAGAGGAGTGTGTATGAGATGGGGAACACGGATGTTAGCCAAATGATATCTGATTCAAGATTGGAAGAGAGAAACTAGAGCAGAAAAAACTCCATAACAGTTTGTGAAAATATTTCAGAAAACAAATGGCTATTTTCAATCCAAATTGTCTTTCAATCCAAATTGTCTTAGAATGGATGAAAGCAGATTCTGCGATGGCAATTCTTATAAAATGATTTCTTGAGGAAGAGCAGTCAGGAGAAACATGTAAGGGAGGAGGGACTGGGCCAGGGTGGAGGGTGGAGCAGGATTGTGCCCTCAGCTGGAGTCTGGCCCCAGCTTTACCCTGCTGCGATTCCCAAGTGTGGACAGCACCACAGCCTTTTCCTGTCTATAGGCAATCAGTCTGTAAACATTTTCACATCATGTCAGTTAGGCACTGGCTGAGGGCTGCCTCTTCCCTGGGCAGGGAGCTCAGTTACTCAGTGCCCATTCCTTGGAGAAGGGGGCAGCCAGGCTCTGTTAGCTCACTAAACACATGACAGCTGGGGGACGAGCTGCTGGCTCAAAATAAGGGTCTGGAGTGGGGATCAACAGCATCCGGTACACACATAATAGAGGGACTTGCCCTGTTTAAGGTGACAGGATCACTGAGGCCAATGCGGGAAATTATGACTGTTGGTCCACCTCAGGTCAAAATGGATGAAGGGGCAGGTGGAGATACTAGCTTTAAAGAAACCAATGTATATTCAGTTCACAGCCCATGAAAAACATTACAGGCCTGTTTTTAGAGAATACTCTCTTAGATTTAAGTGTTTAGGTTGAACCAGCTGGGATGCATTCTAAGAATAGCCATCCGTTGAGGGAATGGTTTGCTTTTGGTGGGGGGAGTTTCATATTTGAGTGAAAAATAATGCGACCAACAATTGCTTGTGCCGGGCTCTGCACTCTGTCTATGCACTCATACTCAAAATGCATGTCGCCCATGCACCAGCAGCACCCAGGATCATGTTAGAACTGCAGAATCACATTTATTGAGGGCCACATGCCAC